>CM039596.1:15681274-15786394 GCA_022457205.1 Saccharum spontaneum | reverse complement strand
TCAGTCTGTCCTCCTGTTTGTGGATGATAAGCGGTACTGTGCAAAAGTTTTGTACCCAGGGACTCATGGAGGTGTCGCCAAAATTTGTTAACAAACTGCGTACCTCTATCTGATACAATGGTCTTTGGTACCCCATGAAGACTCAGGATTCGTGCAATATATATTCTTGCATAAGTTATAGCAGAATAGTCCACCTTAACTGGAATAAAATGAGATGACTTTGTCAGTCGGTCCACAATGACCCAAATTGAATCAAAGCCTCTTGAGGTCTTGGGTAATCCAGTAATGAAATCCATACTGATATCTTCCCATTTCCAGGATGGAATGGGCAAGGGTTGTAACATTCCTGCTGACTTCAAGTGTACTGCCTTTACTTTACAACAAGTGTCACATCTGGCAACATACTTGGCGATCTCAATTTTCATTTTGGTCCACCAGAATTTCTGTTTCAAATCTTGATACATCTTATTACTCCCTGGATGAATAGAAAGCCTTGTACTATGTGCTTCATCAAGAATGAGCTGACGTAACTCTGGGACCTTTGGGACCACTAGCCGGTTCTTAAACCACAGCACACCTGCCTCATCAATGCTGAAATCTGTCTGTTGACCAGTTCTAACCTTTTCTTTGATATGAGCTATTCCGGAATTTGTTCTTTGAGCAGACACAATCTGATCTTTGAGTGTTGATTCTACGGTGACATTAGTCAACTGACCTTGTTGAATTATTTCAATATTCAACTTTTCCAATTCGTAACACAAACTGTAATCCATTGGCTTCACAGTCATACAATTGCAATGATTCTTTCTACTGAGTGCATCAGCAACCACATTTGCTTTTCCAGGGTGATAGTGTACTTCCAAATCATAATCTTTTATCAATTCAAGCCACCTTCTTTGCCTCATATTCAATTCTGCCTGGGTAAAGATATACTTTAAGCTCTTGTGATCTGTATACATGTGGCAAGTATTGCCTAGCAAGTAATGACGCCATATTTTCAATGCATGAACCACAGCTGCTAGTTCAAGATCATGTGTCGGATAATGTTCTTCATGGCGCTTCAACTGTCTCGAGGCATAAGCAATGACTCTGCCTTCTTGCATCAATACGCAACCAAGGCCAATACCCGAGGCATCACAATATACATCAAATGGCTTTTCTATATCTGGTTGTGCCAAAACTGGAGCAGTTGTCAATGACTTCTTAAAAATTCTAAAAGCTTTCTCACATTCTGAAGACCATATGAACTTAGTTTGATTCTTCAACAGTTCTGTGATTGGCTTGGCTACCTTTGAAAAGTCAGGTATGAACCGACGGTAATAACCCGCCATTCCAAGAAAACTTCGGACTTCATGAACTGAGATTGGTGGTTTCCAATTCAAAATATCTTTCACCTTGCCAGGATCTACTGCTACTCCTTCGGCTGACAACACATGGCCTAAGAATTGCACTTCTCTTAACCAAAACTCACATTTACTGAACTTGGCATACAGTTGGTGATCTCTCAGACGATTCAGAACAACTCTGAGATGCTCAACATGCTCTTCTTTACTTTTGGAATATACCAGAATATCATCAATAAACACAACCACAAACTTGTCAAGCTCCGGCATGAAAACTGAGTTCATCAGATACATGAAATGTGCCGGTGCATTGGTAAGACCAAAAGACATAACTAAGTATTCATACAACCCATATCTGGTGGTGAATGCAGTCTTTGGGATATCTTCAGGTCGAATCTTGATTTGATGGTACCCTGATCGAAGATCGATCTTTGAAAATACCTTTGCCCCCGCAAGCTGATCAAAGAGCAGATCAATGCGCGGCAACGGATATTTGTTCTTAATGGTTACTTCATTTAGCGGTCGATAATCAACACACATCCTTAAAGTCTGATCTTTCTTCTTAACAAACAGAGCTGGACATCCCCATGGTGAGGAACTAGGTCTGATAAAACCTTTGTCACGTAACTCTTGCAGTTGATCTTTGAGTTCTGCCAATTCATTGGGTGGCATTCTGTAAGCTCTCCGGGATATTGGGGCAGTACCCGGTTTTAACTCAATCACAAACTCTACATCTCTGTCTGGTGGTAGACCTGGTAGATCATCTGGAAACACATCTGGAAATTCACAGACTACTGGTATATCACAAACCTCTTGTACTGAAGTTGCACATATCCTTTCAACGGTTCTCTTTGGGATAGGAAGTTGGATAAGAAGATGAGATTTGCTATCTGGCAAGTTCAACCTTATAGTTCGGTGCAGTGCATCTATAAGGGCTCCTCTTTGGTACATCCAATTCATACCCAGTATTACATCTATATCCTGTTTCTGTAATATTATCATTGAGGTAGGGAATATATGCCCACCTAACTCTATAGGTACGTCACGTACCATCTCCTTAGTACACAGTCGTCCCCCGGGCGACTGGATAAAGAACTCTTCTTGTGTTCCCAAAATTGGAATGCCATGCTTAACAACAAAGGTGCGATTTATGAATGTATGCGATGCACCTGAATCAAATAACAGTACTGCTGGATGATTAGCAACAGGGAACATACCCATCATAACAGGTTCTCCCTCTGGGATTGCAGTAGCTTGAGTGTAGAACACACGTCCGGTCTTCTTCTTCTCACCCTTACCCTTCTGAACATTCAGATTATTGTTCTTGCTCTGAGATTGTTGCTGTTGTGGCACTGGGGCTTTGGGATAGTTGGGATTGTACTGCCTTGGATACGGGCAGTCCTTTGAAAAGTGGCCTGGCTTTCCACAATTGTAGCAGGGAAAGTTATGGGTGGCGGGTGCTTGGTTTCGAATACCAGGGGCATTCGGCTGTGGTGTAAACTGTGGGGTTGCGGCAGGACGATAAAACGTCTGCGGCTGAGCTTGGTATTGCGGTGGACGATAAGTTGGGCGGAAATGGTTCTGAGGGTGGTAAATAAACTTCTGGCGCTTCTTAATGCCGCCAGACGGGCTTGAAAACACTGGCTTCTTTTTCTTCGACTCCTTGTGCAGTCGGGACTTCTCTTCTGACGCAATAGCCACGTTGACTATCTCATGGTATGTAGCATTATAACAGGTGACTAATGCTTCCTAGATTCTGGTACTCAATCCTCTCATGAAACAGCTTTTCTTCTTCGCATCAGTGTTCACATATTCTGCTGCATACTGGGACAGATGATTGAATTTACCCACGTACTGCAGAACTGTCTGGTTCCCTTGCTTCAGCGAGAGAAATTCCTCTAGCTTCATGGCCATGACACCATCTGGAATATAATGTGCTCTGAAGGCTTCACGAAACTCCTGCCAAGTGACACGGTGGCCAGCAGGCCGTGCGGCGACCAGATTCGCCCACCACGCCCCTGCGGCACCTCTAAGCTGCTGCGCTGCAAACACGGGCTTCTGGTGCTCTGTACACTGTAACAGTTCAAACTTCTGTTCCATGGTACGGAGCCAGTCATCTGCCTCTAGCGGCTCGTCTGCCTTTGAGAATACTGGCGGACGGGTATCGGTGAAATCCACATAGGTGGTTTCCCCTCCATTGTTACGGCCTCGACGACCCTGATTTCCATTCTGATTCTGGTTCTGAGCCAACAATGTAGTGGCATTAACCAAAGCGGCAATAGCCTCAGCCAAGGTGGGTGGAAACGGTGGGGGATTCGGAGTATTGTCTCCTTGCTGAGAAGTTCCAGTACCGTCCATCTGTTGTACACAAACCATATTTATTTACATCGCTTTATTGAATTAAAAAGCAGTTAGCACAGTACTTGTATACACATACAAACTTATCTTACATTATTTCATTACAAACTTGCTCGCAAGCAAGAAACTACCCACTAAGGTTCTTAGAAAGCAGGAAAGACTGCTATATTACATAGCCATCCATGTCAACGCTTCACTCCTCATCATCATCGCTGATCACGATCACTTCATTGTCAACCTCTGGAACACTTGCACCAGTGACATGACTTTCATCATCCCCACTTTCCATCATGGGTTCATCTTCATTATTGTCCTCTACACCAGGAACAATCACGGCACCAACATCATCTTCCACTGCCTGGGGCTGATGATTGGGATTCATCAGATCATTTAACCTATGGACTTCCTCATGCAGAACAGTATTGTACTGCTCCAGGTTTGTCACATAAAGCTCCAGCTCTCGAACACGAGCTCTGGCTTCTGTCTCCTTTTCCAGAGACTCATTCTGGAACTGTTTCCAAAAACGCATGTTGCGCTTCAGTCGCTCCACTTCTGATGTAAGCCTGGCAACCTCTGATTCCGAATCCGGGTTCGGATTACGGCTACTGCTTGCTCCATCAACTCTGGTGGCCAACTGATGACGCGGCACTCCTTGCGGACCCGTTTTCTTGCGAGGAGTTGTCTTCACACGTGCCATCCTAAAGCAAGATAGAATTAGGACGATGAGATCAGATAGGGGGATCTGAAGGTTAGCATGAATAGGATTGAACCTTACTTAACCCAAACCACTTTAAAAGGGAAGGTAACTTAAGCAGGTTAATTAAACATGATGCATGCATCGCACTTACGATCTAACAGAAAGATTAAGTAACACATGCAAACTTTATAACATAGGGCACTATACAAGATACTTCACTACGAAGCTTTCAAATATGAGCTAAAGAAACTATAGAATAGATTAAGATAAGCAAAAGCAATTTGGACCCAAAATATCAATATTAAGTTTATTTGACCCAAATCATTTTGAAGTTTTGCAAAGTAATACTACAATAACTCGAGTGATTATGCTCTGGTACCAGCTGTCACAGAACCTCCTAATTATGATGGCCCACAAGTACACGTCATTGCCATAATGACCTCTGACAGTCGTACTTATGTTCACCATAACTTAAAAGGCCTGCTTTCCTCCGAACAGGATCCAATCACAGGAGTATTGCAATATTACAACAGTTTATTCAAAATATTCAACAGAGTAAAGTAGCGGAAGTCTTACAATAACATAGGTTTACAAACCAGTTTTCAAACTTCAAACCTTATGTACATTATTACAAACCATTAGTAGAGAAGTATCGGTAGTAACTTTATTACATCACACAAGCGAGATGCCTTGCCCAAAGGCCACACAGTCTACTCGTCGTCGCTTTCTTCAACCACGACGGTCATGCAACAAGGCTCGAGACAGACTTGTTCATGAACCGCACCTGCAACAAGGGGTTCAACAAACCCTGAGTACAAAGGTACTCAACAAGACTTACCCGACTAAGACAAAGACTCCAAGGGCATGCTAGCTTTAGGGAATCAAGGTACGGGTAATCTAGAGTCAAGATTTTTTTTTGCAGAAAAGCTCACTAGAGTAAGTCCTTATTTTCAACATTTTACTTTTACCATTGATGGTTCGTTAACCAAATTTATGTGATCCTAATCTAGATCAAAGTAATTGTCATCAAATCCTTTCTCATTCTTTCTTTCATTCCAGTTCTTAACTACGACGCAAGTCAGGTGATCAAGTCTCCATAACCGAGGAGCAACGACGATTCGAACCGATTATACCCAGCTGGGGATCCCTAACATCACGACATATGTAGAACCGAATCTGCATATATCAACCCTCATTTAGATCTCCCAAAACCAGAACGTGTCCATCGCCACCCGAGAGTACAGTACTCCTCGAACCCGGCCCGATTCTAGCCCCGAGGGTACACGTTACTCCCGCCATCTCTCCACTCCCAGTGCGAGGTTGGACGTTCTCGTGATGGAATCACTAACATGTTGGGCTTACCCAAGGCATGAGGCTAGTTGCAAAGTCTCGAACACAACAGGCTTACAACGAACGGTCCTTAACTGACAAGGCGGAAACACTACATTGAGACTCCTTTCCCAATGCATGCTAGCAGTGGCCAAACCACCCGCCCGATCTTTCAAGTTCATTCTCATACTTCATTATTCATTAAGTATGCCGTCATGGCTATGTAAACATTTCATTTAAAAGCTTAACTTCTAAGCATAGCGAAGCATACTACGCATTTTTCGTAAAACAGGTATCAAGGTTAATATCGTAATAATCAAGGATGGTAATGCAGCAATTAGGTTATCACTCAACTCCTAATTACTTAATGCAATAAACCATAATATAAATATTAAAACATTTGTAAAATAACAAGGTAGGGTTTAAATGCACCGGGGCTTGCCTTGCTCTGACACGACGACTGACTCAGACTCGTGAACTCCTCCGTCGGGTCCGGGATCTGCCGACGATCGCTCTTCTCCGGAGGCCTGCTCGACGACTTCGGCTTCTTCGAAAGTGGTGACTATACGAATACATAACATGCTTTAACATGATGCTCAATGATAAACATGATGCTTGATGATAACATGCCACGTTACGATTCGAGTACAACTTCCCTTCACGGTACAGTCGTAAACAGAAAACCTACTAACTAGTAGCAACGAGTTTCCGCGATACCAGCTTTTAACCTAACAAGTTACTAACGAGCTCAATCATGAAATTAAAGTGCCAGAGATCACAAAAGGGTAGTGACCTAAGGACATCACTCAATCAAAAGGCACACAACACTTAAAGTTCTTAATTTAACATTTATTTTCTATTTAATTAATTAGGGCATAATTAGGAATTGATCAAACTTTATCTAAACAAGCTCAAACTTATTCTATGGGTTAACAATGATTTATAACAGTGCCATACTAAATTTCATAATTTTTGGATAAATCAATTAATTATTAAAAATACTGGAAGTTGCATTTAATCTTTATTGGAACTAATTATTTCTACTGCACAAAGTATTCAATTTCATGATTTAACATTTTTCCTAGATAATTTATACATTGGGAAGCTTACACAAAAATTTTCATGAATTTTGGAACTCTACACAATTTTTAAACAAATAAACAAATAATCAACACTATTCATTTATTTGAAAAAAGAAAAACAAAAACGAAAATCAAAAACTGAACTCGGGCCGCTTCTCCTCGGTCCGGCCCGTTAGCGCGCCCGCGCCCGCACGCGACGGCCCAGCCGCGGCCCAGCCCGCTCGCTCGCCCGCGCGCGTCGGCCTCCCTCTCTCTCTCTCGCTGACAGCTCGTCCCCACCTGTCATCGCCTTCCTCCCGCCTCCTCTCGCTCTCCCGCACGCTCACTCACCTCCGCGCGGTGGCCGGCCGGTGACCAATGCCCCGGTCGACAAATTGAGCTGACCAACACGCTCTACACCACCCCACGAACCCGTTTTGCTAACTTGCGCCTTGGTTGGAGCCCTAATGACCCGCGGACGACGGCGATGGCGGCACGGTGGCTACCGAAGCAGCACGCCGGCGACTACAAGGCGGTAGAGATCAAATTGAAGGGTCGGGAGGCATTAGTAGCTCACAGCGATTGCAGTGGAGGTCTTGGTGGCGACAGGGAGCGGCTGGAGTGCTCTGGCCACGGAGAGCGGCTTTGGTCGCCGGAGTTGAGCACGGGAAGCGGTGGTCGCGGTGGTTCCGGCGGAATTGGGCTGGCGCGGGTGGTTCACAAGGTGCGCGAGGATGCGGCGATGCTGTTGGTGCGACTGGCGTGGCCGGAGGCGGTCCGGTGGCGGCAGCGGCGAGCAGTGGAGCTGCGCGGCGGCGGCGATGGCGGAAATGAAAAACGTCACGGTGAACTCACGTATATATAGGCAACGACCCCGGTTACTTCACCAGAAGACGCGAGTTGTCGAGCTGGCGATCGAGAACACGCCTGGAAGCCGGCCGAAGCCGTCCGGCGTTTCGCCGGCGCCCATACCGCGCGGTGGTCGTCGGTGATACGCCGGCGCACTGTAGCTGTCCCCCCCCAAATTTTGAAATTCAACTGTTTTTCTCAAATTACTTTCAAATTTGTATAACAACTTGAAAATCTTCCAATGTATGAAATCTTCAGAATTTCAAGCTCTACAAATTTGGTATTGAACACTTTTTCAAATTCTGCTTGGATTTTGAAATTTGAGTTTAAAATCAAAAAGGGACACATTTTTCAGATTTGGTAATTTAGAAATTACTTTTGATTTTATATTGAAACTTCAAAATCTCCAAACATCAAAGTTGTTTATCTTGACCAGACCTACAACTTTGCTGTTCAAAACTTTTTCAAATTCAGCCTCCATTTTAAAATCTTAGTTTGGGGACAAAAATGATTTAAAACTGAAATTTGCTTATTTTCAAAATTACTCCACATTTTATACTAAAACTTTGAAAACTCAAAACACCAAAGTTGTAGCCCTTGAAAAGTTCTACAAACTTGGTTTTGAACTTTTTCCCAAATTTTGCTTAGATTTTGAATTATTTCAAAAGGGGTAAAACAGGGTTTTGAAATTTAGGGTTTTTGGAGGGATTTCAAATTGGAATTTGTTTCTACTTTGATTTGTGATTACTTAGTGATCAAAACCTCACCCAAGGGCATCATTTGGACCAACATGACATGGTTGACCAAATGTCACTCTTGGTTGACCAATTTACTTTTGAAATTCTTTTACAGTTCTCCCCAGATTTGAATTCGAATTTGAATCGGAAAACTCGCGACAAGTTTTGGGACTCCAATCCAAACTCAAATTTGGAGTTTCATTTTAGATGTTGTACTTGAGCTCATACCCTACAATTGACACTAGTGTGCAACACAGTCGCGCACTTCAAATTACGCAGGGCATGGACTAAGTATTTGCGGTGGTATTCGAAATTAGGGTTTTCGATTTCGGAGCACACCACAGAGAAACACATTCAACCTAATGAAGTAAACTCGTTTTAATTGATGCATAACAATGTTAACTTAACAAGGATGCTTTGCAATGCATTATGATGACATGGCAAATTAATTAGCACTATAACACCCGGGGTGTTACAGTGATGGACTATCACTGTCGGTTTCTCAAAATCTGGCAATGATGAGGCCAACAGTGATGTCCAATTCTGTAGTAATGTCATCACCGACATTATCACTGCTAGTCGTAGATGGATAAAATTATTACCATGCCATGATAGCCTAGAATGACAATGGCAGTGCCACACAAAGTTGCTACATGGTATAGCAACAACAGTAGCTGCTGCTGTGTAGCACCCAGTTTTTCAAAGAAACCAAGGATTCACCATATGTGTGTCAGGAAGTCCAAATACATACAACAATGGAAAATGGAGAATATCAGAAACAATGTTATATGCGTAAACATACTTATATTAACTATTACATCAGAGTATAGCAGAACAGATACTAATATCTCTTTAGGCTCCATTCTTCACAGGGACAACTGACTGAGGGTAACATACGCCTAGCACTTGTGGAACTTCCTCAGAAAACTCACTGGATCCACTATCTGGTACTCATCTGGGATTTTGCCAATGTAATGAAAGTAAAGCGCGTAAGCACATATCGTACTCAACAATTATAACATGCACATATGAACGCTCAAAAGGCTAGACATGGTTTAACAATGGTAAGCATTTTTAGTTAATCACCTTTCAGCATTAAGATTGAATTACTAAGTTGCGTGAAAACCCACTTTAACCACATGATTAAAAGGCAATAATAATAATAATAATAATAATAATAATAATAATAATAATAATAATAATAATAATAATAATAATAATAATAATAATAATAATAATAATAATAATAATGACCAACTATTCCTCAAGGACCCCGGCTGCTCATGACGGAGAGCATGGTTGTTATAACATTTTTTAGACACTCTGCAGAGGTTGTACTACTTTTGCCATTGTGATTTCCATATGCCCATGGTGATCAACCTCTTTACCCACATCCAAGGTTAGTATGTAGGGTTCCACTACGAGCTTTTCCAAAGTCCCCTCTAACAAGTTAGTAGCCGCTATGGTTCAATGGCCCGGAAATATATATAGGAACGCCCATACTACTACGACACACTCAATCCGAAAGCACACATAACAATAGATGTCATCCTATACCCAACTCAGTCAATCCTCTTTTGCGCCTTTCGGCAACCACTAACAAGTTAGAAAAAGCTCAGAGTACTAAGACAAGACCAGAGCGGTGTAGTCCTCATGGTTGTATTATAAGTCTTGGTATACTTCAATATAAGTTCTTAGGGAGAGAAACTCGACCGCCATAAAAATAGCTCAATGCCGTGGCCCGCGATTCCATGTTATGCTAAAAAGTAAGTTTTAAATAAATATTGTATATGCCATTAATCAGGATTAAAGATCTTTCATTGTTGAGTATAGCAACTAGCAAGAACTATCCATATGCTTAAACGCCATAGGATACAATGATTAGGATAACAACATCTAGGCAAGTCTTTAATGGTAGATCAAATTAGACTCGTGAAGTATGAACGTAGTGACATTATGGTTATTATGTACCATAAATATTAATGTTTTCTTATATATATTTGATTAAAATTAAAAATGGTGACTTCACCCTGTTCGCTTGGCTAATAAGTCATGGCTGAAAATACTGTTAGCTAATTTGTTGTAAGATAAAAACACTGTACCGTTTGATTCCTCACAAAGTAAAAATTGTTTTTCTTTGATTGGAGAGAGTACTATCATATATTATCCATGAAGCTGGTTTGATTAACCGTACGGACGAACGTACATTCTACGTACGTTGTGGTTGAGGGTCCCATCATTAAGTGAACTGCACGAATGACGAACCTGTCCTGTCAGGCGGTTGTGCGTACGTATTTTCCTACCCTACCAGAGGTGAGAGGACGATCGTCGCACAAGTGCTCGTCCCCACTCCCCACACGTCCTCTTAAATAAACTGTCCAAAAGAAGTAATTAGATTTTAAATCTTTTAGCAACAGTCACCCTAAAAATCAAATCTGCAAACTATGTTTGGAAAAATTAAGACTCGTTTCGTGAGGCGACGGGCGGCTCCGGCTTATATCTACCTTTTTATTTCACTGTGCTTTCAGCTCTTTTGGAAATGCTTGGGAGCACCGGAAGCCATCGAAGCTACGGTTTTGTTGCTTGGTCGGCTATTCCGTAGTCTGTTGCTCCGTATAATAGTGAAGTTGGAGCTAGCCAGAGTTCCTCTAAACAAACCCTTAGGTTCACTTGCACGTACAGATCCCCGAGTAGGTAATGTGACTAGCGCGATGTCATTGGACAAAGGTTAAAAAGTGTGAATTTGAAGAGACTATCCAAGTCAACAAAAAAAAGGAAACAAAAAGAGAAATGTCCTATATTAACTATGAAACCATGGAAGCATGTGCTTTGCTTGGCTTCCTCACGTTTCGTAATTCAGATTCAGATACTATGGGTCTAGTTGGCTGGACTCTAGAGCTAGATTTTCAGCTCTGCTCTATACCTCCACGGCTCAGTCACTGTCTGTGTAGGTGTTTGGCCAGCAAGGTTGATTCCATGTATACGCGTACAAGTCATGGGTTGATGATCCATAAATAAATAGTTAAATAAATACGAGTAGTACTACATCCATGAAGTTAATGCAGAGGATCAACATCGTTGTCGTTGAACGGACTAGCATGGGTCCTGCAGCACCAAAGCACACCCGGCCGGCCCACGTCGTAAGCTGTCCCCTTTCTCTGTGTCTGCCTCTCGATCTGCCTGCAGCTGCCTCCCTCTTCTCATACCCACACCACACCTGGTACTCTCCCTTCTGCCGCAGTGCATGCACATGCCGTCAGCTCAAAGCATCCATGAGCACTGAGCAGCCAACAGAAGATCGAGTTCTGTCAGGCTAGGCCCATGGTCACCTGCATTTCTCGTTTTCAGAAAACAGCAGCTACGCGCGCCTGAATGAACGTCGAATGGGCCAACCTCGGTTTTCACCACACCCGTGGCCCATCGGCCGTCGTCGCTCTCGACTCTGGCTCAGCATTGGCCATCGGGCTTGGTATGTAAACACTCTCTGGTCCAAGATTATTGGAGTATTTGTATATATCGTTATCCAACACGTGTGTAGACAAAAAATAGCTAGCAAGCGTCCTCTATTTGCAAGAACAGTGCATGGATTGCTGTATTTATTGGAGCCAAATTCCGCGTGCGACGACGCGCACATGCAACGGCACACATCACAACTTAATGATGATCCATGAATGAAGGCTGAACATACAACAAGCAATATTGTGTGGCAACTGGGAGTGCCACACATATAATTTCCTTGCACAATTTTTTTTAATTCCAGCCAAGGATGATTAGTTTTTTTTAATGCTTGATACGCCACCAAAAAATGAGAATGCGAGATACACTGTTCCTATCATGCTCCACATTCCTCGATAACACAACTATAACTGCTATCACTTATTTTTTTTGTAGTGGTTATATGGCCGTACGTACGCCGCAAGTGGCAATTATTCAACAAAATTGGACGTTTATAGCTTTCGAAATTCTGATTGATTGCCACAGGAAAAAGAAATGGCGGCCATTACTCACATGTCTGGAGTGAAGAGCACTGAGCACCCTAGCCCAGGGGCGGATCAAGTACACAAGGAGCAGGGGCATGTGCTCCCACTCAAATTGCAGTAAAGATAATCAAGAAATTGTAGTAAAGGAGATTGTTGCAACTTCTTGGCAGGGAATTCAAGAGTTGAGGAATGAAATAGTTTCTATTGCTAAACTGCTCTGCATGAATATAGTGAGGATGGTAGGTGTGTGTTTACGCTTGGAGGCCCTAGAAAGGCTAATCGTTACAAGTACGTACCAAACAACAACCTCAACAAACTGATTTTCGATAATATTCTTACTACTAGTCTGCCACTCTTTAATTTATCAACTACTCCCTCCATCCAAAATTATAAGTCATTTCTAACTTTCTTGGAGAGTCAAAACATCTCAACTTTCTTAGAGACCCCTTAAGCATCAGCAAGTGGGAGAAGAAAAGCGATGCATCGTCCGAACTGGCCTAGGGATGAAACGATGCTAAGGATGGCAGTGGGTCGGGTTCGGTTCATATATCCGTGGGTTTCTAGTCTAGCGGTTTTGGTTTTAGGGATAGTATTGCACCCATGGCACCCGTGGAGCACCATTTGGGCCTTGAAACGATAGAGCCCACCAACAGCCCATCTAGTAACCCTAGTATATAACTCTGAAACTCACCATTCAGACCCTCACGGTCGCACCTCAGTCACCCCATCCGAATCCACCCGTCGGACGCCACCACCCACCTACAAACCTACCAAGGGCCGCATGGGACAACCAGTGCGCCCGTGCACAGCTGCAGCTTCCGCCTTTCCAACGCCACCTCCTGTACACCCACCCGCCGGCGCCACAGGAAGTAGAGGAGCAAGGGTTGGCGCGCCATGCTGCCAGAAGCAAAGGAGCAGGTGCTAGCCGCTGCCGCACCCAGCGGGGGCTAAAATGGGCAACCAGCAGGCCCCAACCGCAGGCCACAAGCAGCAGACCCTAAAACAGGCCCCAGGCCCCAGCGGCGCCCCCTGGCCCTCTAGCTGTGCGGTGTTGCTTCTCTAGTTCTACCTGTATTGAACTTCGATTGTGAATCTGTGAACTGATATTTGTTTGAACGATGTCTTTATGTTCTATAATCTATACCTATACTCATGTATTTATCTATATTTATCTGCAAGCTCCTTTGCTAATTTATCATGTTTTGTATTCGGGTTTTGGCTAATCCGTTAGGTTTCAGAGATCCGTGGGTTTTGATTTCGGGGATGTATTTCCACATGAATTAGTATTTGGGTCGGATTCAGGTTTTTAGTTCGTGTTTCGGTTGTGGATGCCCACAGACTCCACCCGATTTGAATCCGTCCCGTTGCCATCTTAAACCAATGTAGCCACTAGAGGATGCGACCCACGAAGAAGAGAGAATGAGTCGATGCAACAACTTGAGTCGGCTCTTGACAATAAAAAATAGTTTTGGAGTGAGAAGAACCAAATGCTCGCTCAGTTGTGAGCCCATCTGCGCTGGGAGAGAAAAGTTTCTATTTTTATGTTTTTGTGGAGCCCACGCTGCTTTTTGCATGTGACTCGCTGTCTCTCTCTTCCATGAGTCCGTGCACGACTGCACATGCTCTTGAATCACTCTCACGTACTCCCTCCACAAAAAAAAAACCACAAAGCTACCTATGCAGCTAGTGAAATTATCAAAATGCCCCTATGTACAATTGAGATGGTAGCTGCCTTTAGGAGTAGGTCCCATCCTAGGTTACCTAGCCCTGGTACTTGGATGTGCGCTTTTTGTGGGACAAATTTTAAACTTTTAAATTGCGTCTTTTTTTCATGGAGGGAGTACATGTCCTCGAGTTCGTACCATGGCTAGCGCGATGTGATAGACAAATGTTAAAGTGTGAATTTGAAAGAGACCATCCAAGTAAAAAAAAGAAACAAAAAGAGAAAGGTCCTATATTAATTATGAAAACCATGGAAGCGCGTACTTCGCTGGGCTTCCTCGCGTTTCAAAATTCAGATTCAGGCCTCGTTTAGTTCGTGGGTAAAAAATTTTTGTATCACATCGGATGTTTTATTAGATGTCGGAAGAGGTGTTCGGATACTAATAAAAAAACTAATTACATAACTCGCTTGGAAACCGCGAGACAAATTTATTAAGCCTAATTAATCGGGCATTAGCACATGTGTGTTACTGTAGCAATTATGGCTAATCATGAGCTAATTAGACTTAAAAGATTTGTCTCGCGGTTTTCATACAAATTGTGCAATTAGTTTTTTATCTACATTTAATGCTCCATTCACGTATCTAAATATTTAATGTGACGAAAAGTTTTTAGATGGGAAGTAAACAGGGTCTGAAATACTCGCTTCGTGAGTACTACCTAGTATCCATGAAGTTAATGCGGAGGATCAACATTGTTGTCGTTGCACGGACTAGCATGGGCCCTGCACCACGCACACCCGGCCGGCCCATGCCGTTCCCTTTGTCTGCGCCTCTGCCTCACTCTTCCATGAGCAGCATGGTATCTGTGACCATCCACAGATCCACTCCACCGATGACTGATCCATGCATGAGCAGCGCAACAGAGACCGAGTTCTGCCAGGCTCGCGGCCCATAGTCATCTGCATTTCGTTTACAGAGAACAGCAGCTGCGCGCGCCCGTGATCCGTGGGCCGCCGCGCTCGACTCTGGAGTACGTACTCAGCGGCCAATTTTTTTTAATTTAATCCATTTTGAAACAATATTTTGAAAAAAACCCGGTTTGAAAAATATTTCTACGCCATGTCCCCTTTGGACGCGCCAAATGATTTGGCGCTACCAAAGCACTGTGTCGCACCAAATCATTTGGCGCGACTACCTTTACACCGTGGCACAGAGTGTTGACCGGTGCTACCGTGGCTTCAAGCGGGGCCCACCCTGTCGTGCCAAATGATTTGGCGTGACAGGGGGATTAGGGTTCGCGAGCCGGCCCGACCCAACATCATTTTCACTTGCCTCCATCTCCTCTACCCCGACTCCCCCACCTCTGCCGCCTCCCCTGCGCCACCGCCACCGCACCACAGCCGTCGTCGTCGATTCGGCCGCGCCGCCCTCCATCTTCGCCGCCTGGGGGCCCCCACCTCGTCTGGCACCCACGCCGGCGCCTGGGGAGGCCCCGCCGGCTTGAAGGCCGCGCGCGGGGGGCCCCTCCTCCGCTCGGCCAGACGCGGCGCCGGCGCCGCCGCCGTGGCCGCCGCCGTGTCGTGCTACTCCCCCACCTCCACCAGCAACTAGAAGGCAGCAGCAAGGTCCTCCTCCCTCTTCTCCCCCATCGATTTGTTGTGATATATTGTCTAGGGTTATTATTTTCGAAATTGTGATTGTTCGAATCGTATGTTGGTGCAATGTGATGCGTACAATCGATTTAGGTTTTAGTTTTCCTATGAATTTGCCATAAACTACGTGTTGTATGTACGTACTTAATTGACACATGGAGGTTTTAGTTGTGGTGGTTTGGTGGAGTTAGTGTGCTAAGGTATAGTAGGAGATGTTAATGAATTTGATTTGGTTATAGATGTGAATAGTTCGGTTTGTTGGATTTATCTAGTGTGGTATGGTATAGTAGCTGGTCATATTTTGTAGGTTGTTTATGCAAGGATGATTTGTAATGGTAGGATTGTTTTGTCTATTTTGGTATGGTATTATACGTAATTATGTATGGGTGTTGATGTTTGTGTTCATGTTTTGTAGATGGAACGGTTAGTTTGTTTCTATTATGGTGGCATAGTCAGAGAAAATGGAGAGTTTGAATGCATGAACAAACTTGTTGAGTTCTTTAGTGGGCCTCCAACGTTTGCTGCATTGGTTAACAAGTTGTTTGAAAAATTTGGATGTCCAGTTAGTTTGCGAGGAAGATTTGACTGTGGGAAGGAACGACCACACTATGTGTTGATGCCATTGTCATGTGATGATGAATGGAAGGACTATGTAGACGTTGTCAAGAGTAGCAACGTTAGGTGCTTGGAAGTAGTGGTGGAGAAGGGATGTAGGCCTTCGGATGTGCCTGTGGATGATAGTGTTGATGTGGAAGCTGTTGAAAACCTTACCCAAGACCAAGAGTTGCAACCAAGTCGAGTTAGAGAAGTTGATAGAGTCGATGACCTCGGTGCCATTGGTGATGAATTCCATGAAAAAGGGTATTATGATGAAGATGCTAGGTATGACACTATATCCGAAGGATCGGAGGATGATGGTGTTGATGTTATAGAAGAGGTGGAAGGTGATCTCACTTCAAACGACGGTACTTCCGATGATTTGTTTGATGATTTGCAACAGGGTGCGGAGAATCGGTGGGACCCTAGTAGTGAGGAAGGAACTGAATGCCGTGAGGCAAGGTTTCAGGAGTCCTTACAAGCCCCAGTGGATGGCTCATTGAGGATGGAGTTGAATGACGCCGAACGAAGGATGTTGAGGGCCGTTCATGTTGAGGTACCTAGGGTTCCAAACTTCATGGACCTTAGTATGGTGGACGAGGCCGTTTGCGACACATGATTGTCGATGTTGGAAGATGAGGTGCCAGAGAGTGAGGATATGGAGATTAAGAAGGGAATGGTGTTTGAAACGCTTGAGCATGTCAAGTTTTTTTCTGCAGGACTATGCCGTGAGGGTTCACAGGCCTTACAATGTGATTCACTGCGATAAGGAGAAGCGGTACACGGTCCTGTGTAAGTCTAGGTGTGGTTGGGGAGTGTGGGTTCAAAAGATGAGCAACAAGAAATGGAGGATTCGAAACGTTCAACAACCTCACACATGTCGGTCTTTGAAGGCAAAGAAGGAGCATCCCAAGAACACAACCCGTTACCTGGGCCGTTGTGTTGTTGCAGTTGTTAGGGCCGACAGCGACACATCTGTTTCCTCACTGATCGAAACCATGCGGGGCTTCACCAGTTATAGAGTGAAGTACTCAAAGGCTTGGAGGGCAAAGCAACATGCTATACAGGTGTTGTGGGGTGATTGGAAGGAGGCCTACAACCTAGTGCCTAGGATTCTAAGTGGCATGAAACACTTCAATCCTGGCCTTAGATGGTTTCCTCATGTTGGTCGCATAGTCGATAATGTGGATGATATTCCCAAGACGGTTCTGCAGAGGGTGTTTTGGTGTTTTCCACAGTCATGTGAGGCTTTCAAGCATTGCCGACCCTTAGTGCTTGTTGATGGCTTACAGGCAAGTACCGTGGTGTGTTGATGATTGCAGTTGGAGTTGACCTGGACAATCAGATTGTTCCTTTAGTGTTTGCTTTGGCCGAGGGTGAGAATGATGATAGCTGGTGTTGGTTCTTGAAGCTTGTGCGGTAGAATGTCATCCGTAACTCTTGCAACATTTGCATGATCTCAGACCGACATCACGGTTTGCTAAAGCTATGCGAGAGGATCTAGATGGACGGCCTCCGCTTGAGCATCGGTGGTGCATGAGGCACTTCGTTGCCAATATATGGCGTCGGTAGAAGAAAAAGGAAGTTGTGCAGAAGTTGAAGTCTCTTTGTGGGTGTCGAACCAAGGAGAAGTTTGAAAAGACACTTGAGGAGTTGAAGAAGGTCCTCAATGATAGGGCGAGGAAGTGGCTAGAAGATCAGATGCCGTAGAGGGAGAAGTGGGCTCTAGCATTCGATACCGGCGGTCTTAGGTATGGCATCATGACCACCAATTCATCGGAATCGTTCAACAAAGTGTTCAAAGGCATTCGTGCAGTTCCTGTGTCAGGTATTGTGGAGTACTCGTTTAGGAAGTGCAATGAATACTTTGTGAATCGATGGAACATAGCTAATCGGTCTAAAAAAATGGGGTCGAGCCGGTAGGAAGTACTTGGAGACTGCGGAGATGATATCTTCAAACCAAGTGGGTGATTCGTATGGACCATCAAGGCTAGTATACAATATATATTCTGTTGGAGTCACCACTCCGGGTGGTGAGAGGCACAGTGGCAGGAATTACAAGGTGGACCTTGAGAAGGTCGAATGCTCTTGTAACATTCCTCAACTTTTTCATGCCCCCTGCTCGCATGTTATCACAGCTTGTAAATATAGGGGTATAGACCATGAAGACGAGAAGTTCATGTCTCCCTTTTATCTCATGTCACACACTCTCAAAGTGTGGGAGCCTAGCTTCGAGCCATACCTAGATCCTACACAATGGCCTGAGTACCTTGGGTTGGATTATGTTCCGGACCCTGATCTTTTAAGGACAAAGAAGGGTAGGAGGAAGAAAAAGTGGTCCCAGGAGTTATGGATGAATCCAACGGTTATGGTAAAGATAAGTATGGTTCGGGAGACTTCAATGAGGCACCGGGTCAGGTGCGCAGCTCAAAATGCCACAGAACCGGTCATACATCCACCACTCATGATAGACATATGAAGGCGCTCAAACTAGCTAGTCCTAGTGGTTCTCAACGGAGATAGGTACTTCATAGTTCTCCTCATTTTATCGGTCACTATATATGTATACTACTTCTCTACTTTACCTGTATTATTTTTCAATATATATCTAACATTGTCTTATTGTTTCATATTTTCAGGATGGCGCCCCGCTCGCAGTACGACCTTCTTAACCCCCAGGTGGACAAAGACCACTGAGCCCACCTGATGGCCGACCAGGGCAGGGTAAGTGAATATTGTTCCATACATTATCACTACATTGTCTTATTCTTACATTGTGACCTCAGTTTCTTTTTCATACATTGCTTGCTTGTTTGCAGGTGTTGAAACCACTTCATCCACGCACTCACAAACCCTTGAAGTGGGATGAGCGCTACACCACTTACCTGCAGAGGGCGGGGTTTCTGGACTTGTCTTGCGCTATCGTTGCGGGGCTCCCCGAGATGGACGACGCACTACTCACGGCCTTAATCGGACTGTGAAAGGCCTACGCCTCTACGGCTACAGTACCCTCGCTCATTAACCCTGACCAAGGGGATCAGACTCAGCTTTAAACACCACAATCCTAGGCACGCTACGAGGATCAGGCGAATACGTAAAAACTTAGAACGAAAGATAATTATGAGTTTTTAGAGGGCCCCGAGGGCCACAAACTTGTCAAATATCCTAAGTTTTTACAAGGGCACCTCGCCCGACACCTTTTTACAGCTCCAAGGGTGGAGGGACGACCTCATCTTCAAACATGGCCGCCAGGGTCTTCGTTGGCTCCAACACCTCCTCATCGATGGCGTCGTGCTCCTCGTCGGGGGCCTCAACGTAGTCCTCACTGAGCGCCATCAGGTCAATCTTCTCGTAGTGGAACCTGAAGACGGCAAGCGCAGGGTGCACCCCGAGGTGAAGCGCCTCCTTCACTTGGGTCCGAACCTGCTGGAAGGCAACCCCGAGATGACTCTGCAGCGAGCTCGCCCCGACACGCACCTTGATCGCCCCATGGGCGTCGCACACTAGCCCGATGGTGGTGCATAGCTCGGAGGGCTCGTGCTGTTCCGTCTTTAGGGCCTCCCATGCCGACAGAAGCTCCGCCTCCACCTTGGCAATCTTGCCCTTCATCCGTGATCGTTGTGAAGGGATAAGGAGCAGGCCTCGGAAAACTTGATAAAAAATAGGTAAAAGCACTCACCTTCTAGCTCCTGGATCCTGGCGGAATCCCGCTGACACCCTGGGTCACCACGGCTTAGAGGGACTGCACCTCGGGCTTCAACTGGCGGTTCTCCTTGGCAAGCTGAGAGGCTGCACGTGTAGCCTCCTTCATCTGGTCCGTCGCGGTGTCCCTCTCCTTTCGGGCTATGATGCACTCTTGGCGAGCCTCATCGTGCTCGCCAAGAGCTCGCTCACGCTCACGGCGGATGGATTTGAGCTCGGACTGGAACTACCCCGTGGCCCGCAACAGCTCATCGCGCTCGTTCCTCACCTTCTGTGCCTCCTCCTGGTCCTTGCGAGTGCGCTCGACGAGCGCCAACAGCTTCTCCCCCGACTCCTTGGCGTCGGCGACCACCTCGTCGTGCCGAATGCGGAGGTTCGCCATTTCGCCATTAAGGCCAGACACCTTTTGCTGGGTGTAACACCCGGGGTTTTTGTGCAACCAAAAATATGAACTTTTTAAAATTTTTTCTGCAATTGTGTGAATCATGTAATTTCTAGGTCAACCCGAGTCCAACCCACTAACAATTCATTGCATCCATTTAGATTTGGTTGTAGAAGTGTGCCAGTGCTCTCGAGTTTGTTTTGTGTTTGAGTCTTGTTAGGTTTGGAGTGCACGAATTTGTAGCAAGTACCTCTCCAATACTATTTGAATCTCTTCTCCTTTCTTCTTGAGGTTCACTTCTCAAATTCCCCTCTCAAACACCTCCCATGAAATTCATCTCGAATTCCTTTTGGTTCCATCTCAAATCTTGAAGTATAAATGGGGAAACCATTACTCTCTCCTTGGACTCAAACCTCTCGCCAGCCAACTCATCTCTCACTTCTCATTCAAATGGATTTATACTAGTCATGTGCATCCTGTAGTGTAGATGCATGTGTGTTTGTTCTTGTTGTGCTTGGAGGTAGCCCTCCTCCTAAAGTCCTCGTGAAGAAAATAGAAAACTGTCTCCTCTTTCCTTGGCCAAAGCCCTTTCCAATCCAGCTCGTAGCCTCCCTCTTAGCCACTCGGCCAGTAGGCAGGTTGCACGAGCGTGCATGTTACTGTGCACGTATCTTTAGCTACGTGATAAATCACTTAAGTAAGCAACCAGTCCTTCGTGTCTCTAAGAACAGGAGCATGCACGGCACAAGCCACAAGCCCTGCATCCACCTCCGTTGCTTATACCGAGGCCCAACCGCAAGCAGCCAGAACGAAGCATGCCATCCTCCCTTTGCCCAAGGCCGAAACCTGCAGACGGCGTTCTATACGTGTATGTATGCATGTATATATACGTATATACGTACCATGCCCCAATCGCAGGCAAACCGAAGCCTGATCGCATAGCACACGCTGCCCTTGTTGGCCCTGGCATCTCCCTCCGGCCAAGTTCGAGCACCAGCGCAGCACGGCCTTCTCCGTTTCACGAGCGCAGCACGCGCACAACGGCACAAGGAGCCGCCGCACTCCAGCGCGTGCGGCACGCGCAGCAGGCGCCAGCCAGGCCATCTCACGCCCGCACTCGATGAAAGGGCACCGTCCCCATAGGACCCACTCGTCAGCCGCAGACGTCGCTTCCTCCGTTCCCTTCCGTCACCGCTGCGCCGTTCCCTTCCTCCTCCGTACGGCGCCCCTCTCTGTTTTCAGTCGCGACGCCAGGGAAGCACACGACGCACCGAGCGGCCCCCACCTGAGCAGCTCCCGTTCGGCTGGAATTATAAGCCGGCTGAAAAACACTGTTGGCTGATTTTTTATGAGAAAAAAATACTATTCCGGTTGAAAAAACAAGCTGAATAAAACGGATTATAAGCCTGATGAACAGGGCCAAAGCCACAGCCACAGCGTCCCGAGGCTCAGCCCGCGCCACAGCCATGGTCTCACCGCCAAGCCCCACCGCAATGATACCACAAGCCTCTTTTGCTTCCCCGCGTCCACGACGCTGACCACGTTCGTGAAGCCGCAGCCTCACCGACCGCGGCACCACCACGGCGAACCCGAAGTACCATGACCACGGCCGCGTCGTCAACCACCAGCGCAGCGACCGTTGCCACCGAGCTGCGACGCGTCCGCGAACGCCGGAGCCGCGCCACCCAGAGTCCGCGCAACCGCTCGGCCGCTCGCGCCTCCGAGAGCCACCGGTGAGCCTTCCTAGCCAATAGACCGCACCTTTTCCCTTCCCTGTGGATGATCTTGTCTCAATCGGCCTTTGTGCCATGTTCCATCCTCCGTAGGGAAGCCACGAAGCAGCCGTGATCAGGGTTTTTTTTACCGACCGGTCACCCCAAACCGCCGGGGTCCGGTAGCGGTAAACCGGACCGATTTACCGGTAACCGGCCGGTAACCGGTCGAATTTGAATTTGAATTCAAACGCTCCTTCGGTTCGGTTTGTCTCCGGTTTACCGGCCGGTTTGGAGCGGTAACCGTCTGGTTTGAGCGGTTTACCGCTCGGTTTGAGTTTGGAATTTTTTTTCTTTTTTTCAAACTTCTATACGTATAAATAAATACTAAACGAACTCGAATTTGAAAAAATTTTACACCATTGGTTTCTATAAATCATGAACTATTTTAAGGAATTTTTTCAGCATTTTTTGTTTTTTTTTTCAAATTTTAAATTTGAATTTGGGGGCCTTAACGGGCCGGGACCGGGATTTTTTTTCTTTTTTTTTTCAAACTTTTATACGTATAAATAAATACTAAACGAACTCGAATTTGAAAAAATTTTACACCATTGGCTTCTATAAATCATGAACTATTTTTAGGAATTTTTTCAGCATTTTTTTTCAAAATTTAAATTTAAATTTGGGGAATACCTAACCGGACCGGACCGGAATCGGTCCGGCCCGGTTAGGGCGGTAACCGCGGTTTACCGCGGTAAACCGAGCGGTTTTTTTTAACCCTGGCCGTGATCCCAGCCTTGTCCGAACCATCGCCGCACGTCTGCGCAACGTCGTGCGCTGCGACGCCGTGAACGCGGGCCACGGCAAGGAGCACGTCGGCGCCCCTGGTCTCACGGTCGCCCTTGTCGCACGTCCGCATGGAAGCCACCGAGACCGTAGCCACCTGCATCATCTGGCCGACGACGTCGCAGTCCGGCGCCCCACCGTTTCGACCTCGCGTCCACTTTGGTCTGCACAAGCCGCCGGTGAGTGCTCGACCCAAAAGCCATCCTTTTTACGTTGCCTTGCTGCACTGCCTGCCTGTCCGGCCTCGTGCCGCTGTTTCCTTGCCGCGAGAACACAAGTCGCTGGCCGCTGTGCGCACGTCAGGTGCCGTCGTGCCTCGGGCGGGTCACCGGCACGTGCACACAGCCCACACGCACAGCAGTGTGTTAGCAGGGGGCAAGGATAGGAGAAATTGAGGCAGGGAATCAGACGAACAGCATAGAAATTTAGGCTAGGGGAAATAGGCGAGGAAGATTGAGTGCTTGAGAGTTTAGAGTTGTTACATGAATGATGATAATCCTCCCCCCTCTCTCTGGTTCTTATATCTGTTACACGGCAATTGCCCGTAGGTGCACGCAGGCACACTCTCACAACCACTTGTCGCCAGCTAAGCGAATACTGGGCCGGCGAACACGTGACCCGACCCTAGGTCCATGGGCCTCCTCATCTGAAGTAGTAGCTGTAGTAGTTGGGCCGCCAACACTCCCCGGGGCTTGAGTACCGGCTTGACCCCAAGCAGGAGCTCTAGGAAAATCTTGACGCAACTGTAGCAGATTCTCCCAAGTCGCCATGTCAGCCGACCATCCGGACCAGAGGATCAATCCTTGCTCCACCGAGCCAGTAGCAGTATTGAAAGTGCGATGCTGCAGAACCTTCAGAGGAATGCGAGGTAGATCAATGGCAGACGGTAGGGAAGGTGATACCTGGACAGTAGGCAGGACAGCGGCCTTGAGCTGACTGACATGGAACACTGGATGGATAGCAGTAGACGGGGGTAACAGCAGTTTGTAAGCAACAGAGCCGACGCGCTCCAAAATCTCAAAGGGGCCATAAAACTTGAAAGACAGCTTCTGATTAGCACGGTGTGCTAGAGTAGACTGCACAAAGGGTTGAATCTTCACAAATACCTTGTCGCCCACCTGGAATTGATGCTCAGTACGCTTTTTGTCAGCTTGCCGTTTCATCCGCTCTTTGGCTCTGGCGAGATGTTGAAGAATCAGATCATTCATAACCTGACGATTCTGCAACCAAGTGGACAGCTCCGGAACAGCGACATCAGTCCAAGCAGAGATCCCAAAATGCCGAGGAGGGTAGCCGTAAAGGGCTTCGAAAGGTGAACACCCTAGAGCCGAATGAGTTGTGGCATTGTACCAAAATTCTGCCAGGGCAAGCCAAGAAGACCATTTAGCCGGATAGGCATTGACGAAACAGCGCAAAAATGTTTCCATAGATTGGTTGAGCCGCTCAGTTTGACCGTCGCCGCACAGCCAAGGCACCACCTGGACACATGCACGCACGGGCGTTCTTCGCCATAGCGAGCCCAAGGCCTCGCCTTGACCTTGAACCCACACAGGCACCGAGCACGCACGCCGCCGTTGCGGCACGACGCCGCGGAAGCGTTCCGTGCCCGCGGCACACATGCACACCATGGCCACGTGGCAGGCACGGGCACGCTGCCATGGTCGGCGGCGTGATGCCGCGACGTGTCCACCTCGCCGTCATGTCTTTTTAGCCACTTCCTTTCTCCCTGGTCTGGAATACGGGTTCGCACCGTCGTTCGGAGTGATGCCCCGCCCTCGCGGCTCCACGAGCACGCAACACCGCTGTCGTTCCTGCGTGCACGCCACGTGCTGGCAGCGACCGCGGCCAGCTCTCGCACGCACCCAGCCTCGGACATCTGCACGAGTAGGGATCAAGTTGGGATTGAGATTCTGTAACTCAATCCCGTAGTGGTGGAGCCCACGAAAGAAGTTGCTTGCCGGTGTCTCAAACCCTCGCTCGTGGAAGTGCGCTAAGCTAATGACGTAGTTGGTGGGAGGGTTCTGCTCATCTTCGTTGCCGGGGATGATCCACTCCGGCTACGCGGCATTCGTCAATGGACGGAGGACCCCATCCTCGATGAGCCACGATGCGATCTTGTAAGTGAAGCTAGAGCGTCCCCATGGATTCATCGAGAGGAGCGAGAAAGCACTCCAGCGACAACGGCGGCGGTGACAGCGGCTGCGGGGTGAGTTCTCGATCTGTCTCTCTCTCTCTCTTTCTGTCTCTTGCTTGCCGAGGCAGATGGGAAACACGAGCGCGAGGAAGGCAAAAAGAAGAGGTGTGCAAGGGAAGGAAAAAACCACCAGGTTAAAAAGAAGGGAGACGGAGCGATTCGCGACCCCAACCACCCGCATTAATTGCGGCCACAGAAACATCTCATCACATCCCTAATATCTCGGTAACCGTGCACACGCCTCTTGCAAATTCGCCCCGTCACCTCGCATCTCGCGCCTGCCATTATCCTATCGTCGTGTGGGGCTCGGGCGCATTCCCGCTCCACGGGCCGATCATAGGCCTCGGCAGGTAAGAATGAGATACGGAGCTGTATACGCTCCTATGGCCCATTTACGGTCCAAGGGTTCGAAGGCTGGCCCATCGTGGGTTCGATAGTCGCCCCAGGGCACTTAGAGTCAGGGATGGTGAGGAATAGGCACACTAGCGGCTAGTACCCAGCTCGCGAGCGCTGAGGGCATTCTGACCCATGTTTGAATCCTGATGGACGTCAGATTCATGGTATTCCTTGATGAAAGGCAGCGAGCCCTTGAGACTAGTTGGACGGCCTCAAGAACTATATGAATCGACCATCAGAAATTTAGGGTGCGTCACCAGCTTGACCACTAGCTGGCTCCCAGCAGATGGGACCGGGCCCCACTCAAACCTACCTGTAAACAGCTCACCGAGCACCATGGTTTGTCCATCGAGGATAGCATGGTCCGCCTCACCCTCTTCGTTCCACGGAGGAATGCGCAAGGGGCCAAATCAAAGACGAGCAGCCTCCCGATCGGACCCCTGCTTCGAGCGGGGGCTCGGGGGCTACACTCGCACCAAGACCCAACAAACGGTCACACCCCCACAACATCACTAAAAACGTATGGGAACTCACATTTAATGAAGGACACGTTTCATTAAAAGATGACAAGTCTTTTTACAATATTACTTCTAATGCAAAATGCGAGAACCTATCCTAGGCAGGGATCAAGGCGGCCTCAGCGCTGACATCCTCGGGGCTGGGCAAAAGAGAGCTGGCTAGCAGGGCTCAACCTTGATGTTGGCCACCGCTCAGGGTCTCAGGTGCCCGGTGGCCTCATCGACGATCCCCTAGGTGGGGACTAGGTCGACGACGGTGTCGGCTACCTCGTCGAAGTCTTCCCGAGACCCGTCATGGTCTACCAGCTCTTGGCCCTCTGGGAGCCCCACCAAGTGGTGGAGCATGTGCCCCAAGTGCACCTGCGCCACCGTCAGGGCCACCGCCGCCTCGTGATGGATGCTGAACTCCACCGCATCCCGGACGCGGTTGGGGATGTCTAGGAGGCGCTCCTCCTGGTCCTCGCCACGAGCATGGATGTACCCTGCCGTGGCATCCATGGCCTCTCGGATCCCCAGTAGCTCTGCCTCCAGCTCTGCTCAACACACGAACATGATGAGTGGGAGAAACAAATACGAGCCGTCAAACCAGAACCACTGACGAAGAACTCACCGGCCACTCGGTTGTCCGCTGCCACTCGCCGGTCTCGGATGGCCTGCATCTCCCATTCTGCCACCTCGAGAGCAGCTTGGGAGACCTCCATGTACCTCTGGAGTCTCTCTAGCTCTGTCTCCACCGGCGCAGCCAGCACAGCGTTCAGCGGTTGCACCGGCTCCGAAGACATGACCAGAGGCAAGCGCCTCCCGCGTCCACCATAGGAGGACGACCCCATCCCTGTCAGGCGGCGCCGTGTGGACCGCCCGTCTCCATACACATCACCGGCAAGGCGGTTGTCTGGATCCATCATGAAAGCAGAGGGAGGATGCCGCGGCGAGAGGGAGGCAAAGAGGTCGCTGGCTGCTAAGTGGAACTAAGAAGAGCCGATGGGCTCCCATGCCCCACTAGCACCCACGTTTATAGAACCATGCAGGGAAGCTAAACGAGCATCGGTTGCCCAACTTCCCACGCACACGAAGATCAAGGCGCCTCTCCACCTTCCCATGCACCAGGATGCGAGACGTCATAATAACCGCAACCCAGCGTGACACCTCGTCTTCCCTAGACGGGTCCACTCGATTTAAAGCCCTTGAAGGGATACCTCATCCCTCCAAGGCCTCGGGGGCTACACCCGGCGGGTGCGCTTGCGCGCACCCACTGGATGACTTCTCCCAAATCAAACTGACAACATGCCCCATGTCACGCAAACAACGACCCATTGCGCTCAAGCCTATGAAGGAGTGCCATACTCCTCCACAGGCTCGGGGGCTACTATCAGGTATCGATATTAGGCATACCCAACCAAGCGCATTAATAGCGTGTCAGCTGCTAAGTCGCCTGAGGCTTAAGGCCGGTTTCTGCCTCGCCCGAGCCCTCATGATGTCACTAAAGCGCCCAACCCTTGCATCTCATCTGGAGCAAACTCCCCCTCACCCGACCCTTGCAACATAAGCACGGTAGCGCCTGACCCCCTTGGCATGCTTCCGCTTGCCCGAGGGACGCGTAGGGCCCTCTAGCAAGGTCGGGAGTCGCGTGGGCCCCTACCACGGCACCCATTCCCAATGATGGGACGGACACGACCATGCATAGTGAACGGGAGCATAGGAGTCGCGTTATGATCCGACATGACTCCAGTCATTCCACCACAATGACGTTCATACCTCTATAGCGATGGGGGTAACGGCAACTATACTACCTAACCTCTTCTCTACGCAAATCCGGGCACTCGCGCCGCCCATCCTCGACGGAACAGAAGCACACAAGACAAAGCATGGCCACAAAGCATTGCACCAGTGGATGGAGAGGCCAAAAGCTTGACGCCCATTGCGCCTCTGTGCCACAGGGTAAACTGCTCGCACCGGATAAGGAGGAAGACGGCTACACCCATGGCCACGTTTTTGTTTTTTCTCTTTCGTCTTTTCCTCTTTCACCTTTTTACCTTTTTTACCACGAATGTAACCCGAGCCCTTCCCTTAGGAACTATCACTACAGGAATCAGGCACTTTGCCGAGTGTCCTGGGCACTCGGCAAAGCCCTAAATACACTCGGCAAAGAGCACACGACAAAAAGCTGTCGGCAAAGCGGCCTTTGCCGAGTGTCTTTTATCGGGCACTCGGCAAAGGCCAAAGGCCGAACCGAAAAAATCTAAAAAAAATAGGAAAATTTTTTAATTTTTTTTAATTAGAGGAGGGAATGACAAGTATCCCAAATGGACACAAGTGTCTTATAGGTAGAGTAGTTAGGGGACAAACACGCGAAGCCGGAGGTTATGGGTTCGAGCGCTGCCGCCCACGAAGTGCTTGCGTACCTGCCTAGTGGGGTCTCTCCTGGTGTTAAATTTTTTTTCTATTTGTCAGCCCTTTTTTCATCCCATTATTGGGTATCTTGGGAACCTCATCACTGCCGATTTGGTATTGCCGGTTCAAATTCCGGCAGTGATGGGGTTCGAACCGGTAGTGATTCCCTTTTGTGTAGTAGTGCATGAGTTATGTGATTTACTATGCTGAGTACC
Organism: Saccharum spontaneum; assembly: GCA_022457205.1. Lineage (NCBI taxonomy): Eukaryota > Viridiplantae > Streptophyta > Magnoliopsida > Poales > Poaceae > Saccharum > Saccharum spontaneum. The sequence goes on along the minus strand of CM039596.1, from coordinate 15,757,771 downwards.
CGGAGGTACTAGAGGGCTACAATGATTCAAATTGGATCTCTGATGCTGATTCAAGCAAAGCCATGAGTGGATATATGTTGACACTTGGAGGTGGTGTTGTTTCCTGAAAGTTTTATAAGCAGATCATCTTAACAAGGTCAACAATGAAAGCAGAATTCACAACATTAGATACCGCCACTGTTGGGGTCAAGTGGCTTCATGATCTCCTTATGGATTTGCTGGTGGTCAAAAACTAATACCGGCTATTATGATAAACTGTGATAATCAGACTACGATCATCAAGGTGAACAATTTTAAGGACAACATGAAGTCATCTAGGCATGTTAAGAGGCGATTGAAGTCTGTCAGAAAACTAAAAAACTTGGGAGTGATAACACTGGATTATTTTGAGACAACTAAGAATTTGGGAGACCAATTTACTAAGGTGTATCATGTAAAGTGAAAGACAATGCATCTAGTGAGATGGCCTTGAGAAGCATATGAAGTCATAGCATAGTGGTAACCTATCCTACGTGAACGGAGATCCCATGAAGTAGGATGTATGGTGAACAAGCTATTGGTTGACTAGGAAAGAGGCCTTTATAGGGCTTATCTTTTTAGTGATGCACTTCTCTTCTATACTATATGCTAGGTTGGTTTAGACCTTAATCTGACCCGAGTGGCTTACTCAAGCAGAGATGTCAACCTATAGGACTTCTATAAACAAATACACCTATATGAGTTCGATTGCTGGTCAGAATCTATGGGATATGGGTGATCCTCTAAAAACTAATGAATACGCATAGAATATGAATTATATGCTCCAACCAGAGGGGATGCTTTAGCCTTTAGGCAACCTTGTACGAGTAAAGGAATTGGATAAAACTTATTGACACAAAACTGCCAATTCAAGGCATGTATAGTCCATTGTTCAAATCTAGATAAGTGTAACTCCTTTTCTGGAAGGATGTTCAACTTAACAGTCTTCATTGAAACACTGCTATATCAAACAATGTCAAGAATAGAGAGCATTTATTGTGTGACTTGAAATTTGGTGGGGATTTGCTAAATTAATTTGCCTGGCCCATGTTTAGCCTAGCAATTAATCAAAGAAATTTCAAAGGCCCACAATTATTGCTAGGTGCAAGAGAGGTTAGTTCCACATGGGAAACAAACAAGGAATGTACTCAACTTAAATAGTATGCTAGTGTGTGCTACTATAGACAAGTTGAGGGGGAGAGTTGGAAGGCCACACGTGCACGCTGCCTTGTCGAGCCGAGCCACACCCGTGAAGTGATCTCTAGTTCAGATCCTTGCGTCCTTGTGCGTAAAAGGTCTTCATCTACTCCCCGATGACCGCTCTACTGTTTGTAGGACTGCACTGCGTACCTCGCGAGAATTAATGGTGGTAACACACACCTGCTGCCTCCAACATTAGTTCTTTGGCGCTTTTGGTTGGGTGTGCTATAGATTTGTTGATAGAAATAGTGGTATCACACACCGGCTGCCTTTGGCCCTAGTTTTTTTGGTGCATTTGGTGCGTGTGCTATAGATTTGTTGATAGCATTGGCTATTAGCTTGTTCGTTAGCTTATTTGAGTATACTATGTCTGGATTGCTCACGTTTGATTGTGTCATGCATGGTCTATGTGATGTCTTATTGCTGGATTAAAATTAAAATATTTTAGCACAAAGTTATTTCTGGATTAAAATTAAAATATTTTAGCACAAAGTTTCAGAATCCTCATGAATAGATCTATGCAATGGATCCAAAATAGAACATATTTTAGCACAAAGTTATTACTGTACTTTTTTGCCTATGTTTTTAATGGAAAAATATGAAATTCAAATAAATAAAAAAAATAGAAAATCGAATTGTTCAAAACTCCTCATAATTCGAGGTCAAATTCTACTCATCTCATAATTACATTAACTCTCTGGCTACTTATGCTCCTCCCTTCTTATTAAATACTTTTACCTCTTCTCTCTCCACCAAAAAAAAGAAAGTTCCATTTCAATAACAAAAGCAAAATATCACTTAAATAGTACCTTCAAAATAACGAAGTTTCAACAACACTTAAAAAATACCAATGGCCATGCGCGGCAAAGCTGCGCAGATTTCTAGTACTACACTAAATTCGTTTCACTGACCAAATAAGACTGTAACAAAACGGTACTAATAATTTACCACATGGGCAACATGTCAGTGGGATTCAAAGCAAACAATCCCGAATGATCGATCGAGCGCAGCGAGGTGGATCAGGCGTACCGATGCCATGGAGAAGAGGCCTTGGCCCTAGAGAGGCCCTGCAAGATGCAGCTGCGCCACATCGCGCCCCGAAGCTTGCGGCGGCGGCGCACGCGCGGGGAGGGGGTTTCGGGGCGGCGCGGGCTGTGAGAAGCAGACGGGGGTGGAGACTGGAGAGGAGAGCGATGGTGGAGATGACGACGGCCGGGGACTCAGTCAGCGGCAGCGGCGAGGCCCAAGCAGGTGAAGGCGGATCTGGAGAGAGCTGCGGACGGGTTGCTGCTGTCGAGAGGAGCGAGGTCCGTACCAGCGTAGCCGCCGCCGTCGAGAGGAGCGAGGCCCATGCCGATGTAGCCACGTCCGTCGCTGCCACAGAAGGAGGGGGAGGAACACTACAACATGTCTCTTAATAGAAGGCATTTTGTTAAAGGCATTTTTTTAAGTGCCTTAATTTCTTATTCTATATAGGCATTTATCTAAAAATGCCTCTAAAAATAATTTTTTAAAGGCAAAAAAAATAAATTGCCTTAAATAGGTACAACATTTTAAGGCGTTTTATAAAAAATGCCTCAATTGCCTGCAACTTTTTAAGGCGTTTTCCAAAACGCCTTCCTATCCTACGCTAACAGAGCACGGCAATGCCTCTTTAATAACTTTTCTGATCGGCACCTCCTACTGCTCACACGGCAAACGGCATGTCTCTCGGTCTCGGCCCAGCTCATGTAGGCGCCTTCCAGCAGCTTCTCACCTGTTACGATAAGGTTCCTAAAAATAAAAGGTAAACAATATTCCAACCGGCCGTATTTTTATCACTTGGCACGCAGTTGACGATCCGAAGGACTGGATTCACCCCACCAGACTACTACCGTGCCGCTGATTGAGACAAAACCTATTCCCGTTCCTTGCCGTTCAGCCCCCGTGCGCTCTCTCACTTTCGCCACGCGAGACTGGTGACCACCGCCCCCACCCGACGCCAGGTGCTGAGGGGCTTCGCCGGGCCATTGGCCGCCCACCGGCGACAAGAGACATCTCGCGATGATCATCCACCAAGTTCGTCCGCCCCTGCCTTCCTTCCCTTTCCCGCTGCGCGAAACCGAGCTCCCCAACCCTAATGTAAGCTATCTGCGCCAGATCTGCGCCTCCCTGATCTCGGTTGCGGGATTCCGGCGCGCAGTTGGCTGCGGCGGCTGGATCCAGGCACGCGGGCCGCGACGCCAGTGGGATTCCGGGGCAGCGGCTGGTTCGTGGCGCGCGGCCCGCGGCAGCGGCTGGTTCACGGCGTGCAGGCGGCTGAATCCCGGCGTGCAAGCTACAGCCCGGCCATCTCAGGCCTTCTCCATGGTGCGCCGCGTGCTCATGGGTAAACCCTTATACTTTTGGTGTTCACACTGTTGTCAGTCTCCTAATTAGGGATGGGAGATGGGGAGTAGTAGGGTCTTGCAGAATTAGGCATCAGGATCCTTGCCTGCCTATCTGAACACACTTCTGTGGAATCCTGGCCAGGCCACCGGTGGCATGTCGCCGAGATGGCATTTGTTCAGGGAGCGAGCTTCCATTCATGGCAGCATCAACCAGGTATTCCTAGAGTTAGACAAGGCTTGCGTTGGTTTACATTTTGTTTATTGTAGTTTCAGTATGCCACAGTTGCTTAGTGGTCCCTGGAAGAATTTAGTTTAAGAAATCAAATGTTCATCCTAAGCTGATATGAATGATGTCATGTGCGGAACTGTATGATAGAAACTTGTGGAAGCAAATGTATCTTTCAGAGTTTCCCTAGCCACTGCCGCGGCAAATCCCATTTCACTCATTCTGCAATCGAGTGTAAAGGAATAGGCCACTAGGAGTCTAGGACCGTTTACAACTCAATAACACTTTGCACCGTGCCAATGTCTGTCAACATACATTTGTGGAGAGCTCTATCTCTGGTGCAAGGAACTAAGCTGCCCTTTTCTCTTTGCTCGATTCCAGATTGATGAGGTAACTGGCCAAACTCAAAGCACAAGGGTAGCCCTTTCCAATCAGACAGCCTTGTTTGGAGATATTCAAGGAAAAGCCAAGCAGTTGGGTGAAAAGTTCCTGATAATCATAGGTCTTCTTGTCTACTTTTTGCTTTTTCAGAATACATAAATTGCCTACTAGGAATACATGTTGTCTAGTGGATGACACTTAAATTGCCTAAGAAAATGCACTGTTTTGTTACACACGTATTTCTTTTGACAGGAATAGTCGTTTGTTTGTCTGTGTTAGGCTTCATCAATTTGAAGATCAGCGGTATGCCCCCAGGCTTATCAATTTGAACAAGACAATTCCTGCAGTCTGTGTTGCGGGTCATTCCTGTTACTTGTTTGGTAATCTGTCGCCTAAACTTGATCGGATAGAAGGTAGTCAACTTAGGGCCTTTCTGATGCTACCTAAAAGGTGGATAAAACAACTACTAATTGCGGCGGTTTAGTAGTTTTAGCTGTGATTTATGAACCTCCACTGAGTAGTACGAATGGAAAACCATACAATGTGTTGTATATGTTCTATAGGACCTCATATTCTGTGACTGCATATATAATCTCTCTTTAGTTATACAAATTTGTTCAGTTATAATAGGTGTCCTTGTCTTCACCTTTTCAGCACTAGGCAACCTAATAGCTGTAGAGAGATTTAGATTGTTGCAGCCATCATGGACATGCAGTGTATGAGAGCGCCTAGGTAATACTAGTTAGAAATTGCTCCTGTTTTTTTTCCTGTGTTAAGTACAGGTCCTTAGCAAGCTGAATTTTCATCGTTGCATCTTAGGTGGTCAGTCGAGTATGATGAAGGCCTTTGCAACTTTATAGAATTTGCCTTTGCCACATCAGCCCAACAGAATAGGATACCTTGCCCTTGCCGTGACTGTGGAAACAATTACTGTGGAAATAATTACTGGTTAGAGGCAACAGAATGTTTGGAAGTCAGTTTGAAAATTCAGTTACTTTGCAGTGTCATTGGAATCTTGCAGTCATCTGGATAGGTGGATATCATGGCTTTGGCTAAATCATTTTAGCAATCCATGGTTAGTTTTAGCTTCATTTGCCACAGTTATTGCTATGAACTATGGTTCATAGCAATGCGAAACAGGCTCTTTAGTTGAATCATTCTACAATTTCTGTCGGAATGTCTAGCTAAGGATGCTTAATGCTTGGCTGTTACATTACTGAAGTATGAAATACTCCAATTTGTTTAATGACTGAACTTTCAAGACTCCAGGTTTCGTCCCAGCATGGAAATGCATGATGTTTCAAAATGTGTAGCCGTCCAGTTTACATGTGTTGGATTTGCTGTTTTGATTCAAGTATGTTTTGCAGGGCCAGGGGGGCAAGTTTTACACCTCATGTTACTTTTGTAAAAGCCAGAGAGGTATAGCTAATCCTGGTTTCTTTTCATATATCTGCATGCCACTTGTCAGTAAATTATTCAGTTTATTTTTTGTTAAATAGAGTCAGGTTTAACATTACAAGTAAAGATACCATCTTTCTGAATTCTGATTGAGCTGTAATCAATGGAACTCCTAGTTTGTGTTAGCTATTAATTGTAGTGCATTAGTGGTGCCTCTGCCATTTTACTGAATTTTAAGGCTTACTTTGAGCACTTACTAAAGCAGGACATATCATATTCTAGTTCATTGGATATGCGAGAAAAGTGTAGTCATATGCTCGGCTTCCATACTTCCAGAACTCGTGTTACCAGAATGCTAACTCTCCCACTGTGACCTGGTATTGAGGCTTATTAAGCTTAACTCCATATAACTCACTGGATGCTTACTAGGTAGTAGAGAGCCAGTGCAGTATTAACAACTTACCTGCTTGGTCACCACTCACTAGTACACAGTGTTAATTGATATATGTTAGCAATACCGGCTTCACAGTAGCAACTTTGTGCAGTATTCAACTAGTAGTGTTCCCTGAGATTTTTGTTATTCTTATATTACATAATACATGCAAGTGTGCTTTTTACCTGAAGATCTTTTCTCTCAGTTATACTTCTAAAGCTCTCTTGCACCAAGCACTGATACTTATTGGGATATTTTCATTTGGTTGCAAACAGGATCAATCGTCAAGTGAAGACAGTAAGAAGGCTGGCAATGGGGCGATATCTATTCAGTTGGATTTATACTAGCATATGTATATAGTTTGATGTGAGCATGTCATGCTTTTTATCTTTTAAAAGGGAGCAGGAAACTTTTCATTGATAAATGAGAACCTAAATGTACAATAGGACTAAGAATTCATCATTCATGAATGAGAACCTAAACTACAGTACCGAGGATCATGTTTACTTTTCTATTTTATGGATATTTGGAGATAGAAACTTATGTCCCTATGAAAGATTTTAATATTTGGATGGCTACATTGTTAATGCGTGCTCACATTGGTTCCTTCTCGAATGGATTGTGCTGATTTACCTTGGTTTTGGAGGCATTTTTAATAACGCCTCCATCAATGTTTGAAGGCTTATAGAATACGCCTTTAAAAGGTATTATAGGCATCTAGAAAATGCCTTTATATATTGATATTCAAAGGCGTTTTGAAAAAATGCCGCAAAAGACCTTTTGAGTCCAGTTTATAGATGGCATTTTCAAGTGTGCCTAAAAAGGTTTTTGAAGGCATTTTGATGATTTTTGAAGGCATTTTTAAATGCCTCCTATAAACAGCCATGCTGTAGTGGAAGCGGCAGCGGAGAGGCGTTCCCCGGCCCGTTGTCATCCCCCGCCTCCACGGCGGCGGCGGCGGCATCGAGCAGCGCGAGGCTTCCCCGGAGGAAGGGGGCGGCAGCGGAGGGCCGCGGACGAGCACGCGTGGAGCGACGCGAGGTTTGGCGGAGGATGCGGGTGGTAGGCGGCGTACGCAGAGGCCGGGAGGAGGGAGAGCTTCGGTGGGCAGTTTTTTTTCCTTTTTTTTTCTGGCGTGGGCAATGATTATGGAGGGTGCGAAGCTGGCAGCAGGAGGCAGGGGCGCAGGGCCTGGAGCCAGTGACGTGGCCATAGGAGATAAGAAGGCGTTTTGGGAAAACGCCTCAAAATGTTGAGGTATTTAAGGCATTATTGAAACAACGCCTCTAATTATTGCAAGTATTTAAGGCATTTTTAGTTTTGCCTTTAGAAAAAATACTTTCAAAGGCCTTTTGAGAAAAATACCTTTATACAACAAGAAATTAAAGCACTTTGAAAAAATGCCTTTAACAAAATGTCTTCTATAAAGAGACGTGTTGTAGTGAATATACCCCAAAATGAGTAAATATTCAACATATATTAGAATGGTGATGCGTGGAAGCAAGTATATGAGCATCTGAAAGAAAGAAAATAGCTAGCTCCAAGAAATTCTATTGCCGCAAAGGCAATAAAGAAAAAAGAAGAATACCGTGCGACATTAGGCAAGTATAAAGCAGTTATATCTTGAAGGCTAAGTAGGTGTAGTGTTCCTCAGGACAGGAAGAATATTTAGCTTTCGTCCTGAAATTACACAGCATCACATGCCGTGAGCTTCCACTGCACTAAAGCTAAGGAGGCCCAGAGAGAGAACAAGGAGGAGGAGAAGAAGAAGAAGAAGAAGAAAAAAGACAATAGCTAGCTCCAAGAAATTCTATTGCCGCAAAGGCAATAAATTAAAAAGAAGAATATCGTGCGACATTAGGCAAGTATAAAGCAGTTATATCTTGAAGGCTAAGGTAGGTGTAGTGTTCCTCAGGACAGGAAGAATATTTAGCTTTCGTCCTGAAATTACGCAGCGTCACATGCCGTGAGCTTCCACTGCACTAAAGCTAAGGAGGCCTAGAGAGAGGAGAAGAAGAAGAAGAAGAAGAAGAAGAAGAAGAAGAAGAAGAAGAAGAAGAAGAAGAAGATATCATCAATCGACTACAAATCTCCTTCATCATTGACGAACACATCAGAATTCGGAGCCACAAACTTAAAAAAACTAAATTAAGCAACTTCTTGAGAGCGGAGCGGGGAGAGGTAGCTGGAGACATGGAGGCAACGGTCATGAGCGTTGGCAAGGCCGTGCTGGATGGAGTTCTTGGCTGCGCCCAATCAACCGTTGTGGAGGAGATGAGGCAGCAGCTCGGCATCGAGCGCGACGCGGGCTTTATCTCCAACGAGCTAGAGGTGATGCAGTCCTTCCTGGAGAAAGCTGACGAGGAGCAAGACCAGAAGAAGGTGCCCACCACCTTGGTCAAGCAGATCCGGGATCTGGTCTACAATGTTGAGGACAGCCTCATGGATTTCAAGGTTTATTCAGAGGTGCAAAAGTCTTCTTGGTGTTGCTTCGCCCGCAACCTGCATGACCGCCATCGCATCGCCATGGAGTTGAAGGAGCTCAGGGACAAGGTAGAGGAAGTGATCAGAAGGAATCATTGGTACCACATTATCAGCGACGACTCCAAGCATGGGGCTGAACAGGGCCACATTGCCAGGATGTTGGGCATTGACAAGGCTTGGCATGAGACCATGAAGGATGCAAAATCACCGGTGGACCTTGCTCAGCTGATCAACAGCATGGAGATGGAACTTAGGGTGATCGCGGTGTGGGGGTCAAGTGGTGAATTCGGTAAGACAACCGAGGTCAGGAAGGCCTATGATGACCCGAAGGTAAAAGCCAAGTTTGGATTTCGTGCTTGGGTAAGACTGATGCGCCCTTTCAATCCATATGAATTCATCGAGAGCCTTGTGAGGCAGTTTTATGTTAATTCTTATCAAAAGACTATTAAAGCTCAAGAAGGAACAACCATTGGCGCAAACATTTTGCTGACGATGGAGAACATGACACAAAGTGATTTGGTCCATGTGTTCAATGAACTAGTGAATACCAAGAGCTACCTGATAGTGATCAATGACCTCTCAACGATTGAGGAGTGGGATTTCATCAGAACTTACTTTCCTGACAAGAAGATGCGAAGCAGAATTGTCGTCAACACTCAAGAATCTGAAGTTGCATGCCTATGCACGGAGCAACCATACCAAGTGTCAGAACTAAAACAATTGTCGCCAGATCAAATTCTCTACCTGATCCACAAGAAGGTAAAAACTCTGAATCTTATGAACGTCCATTTTTCAGTCTTCAACTATTGGTATAGCTAGAGATTATGGATCAATCTTGATGTACAAAAACAGACACCCTGACCGACATTGCTGGTCTTTGCATCACTAAAGTTTATCATCTCGTCGTCCAAATCATCTATTCTTTCTACACCACTTTAGGCAATTTAATGAATATATGCAACCAGCAAGCACCCTTCTGAATCCATTTTGGGATCTTCCATTCTGATATGGATGACACTCTTCTTATTACTTTGTTTAATTGTCCTCTTTTTACTTGTTTTTTGACCCAATATAGGCCCAGTGAATAGATGGATGACACTCTTCTTGTTACTTGTTTAATTAACTTTCCTCTTCTTACTTGTTTTATGGCCCAAACGAAGGGCGAATGAAAAGCAACCATAAATGTTCAAAGGCATATTTTAATGTCTAGGTGACCTTTTTCATTTGTCATCCTGCAAAAATTTGTTTCATCAAAACTTATAGTTTACTCCCTAAAATTCTAAATTGCTTGGGGTTCTGAATCCATGGCGAAACAATGCCTTTCCAAACTCCTTATTAGTTATTATTTCCACATGAGCTTTTTGCCAACAAAATCAAATTCTCCACAAATCATGTTCCAATGGTGCTGGAGCAGCTTCTGCCAAGGTTTTTTTATCGGCCGAAATTCACGGAAATTTCCGAAATTTCCATTCTATCGACAGGGTCCGATAAAATTTGATATCGGCTAAATTTTTTCCTTCTTTCCTACTCCCACACAGACAACCCAAATTCAGCCGCGCGACGGTCCCACACTTATAATGTTTTATTCTTGTTTTTATCTGTGAACAAGTGATGTTTAATAGATTAGGAATAGTTTCAAGTCAAATTCTACGAAATTTTTTCAAACAATTTGAATTTGTTTTAAATTTGGTCCGATATTTCCGATATATCCTGCTTATCCTATTTATCCATGACGTTCGATATATTTTTATTTCTGATAATGAAAACCTTGGCTTCTGCTAGTCCTAGGAAGGAGTGTAGTTCATGGGCTCAAGGTGGTCAGGGAGCCCAAGACTGTGAAATTGAAGAGATGATACTAGTGGACATGTGATTCTGATTCCGCTCATGAGAAATTTATGAAGAATTCTTTTCCCAGTCTCTATTGAATTAGCTGTAGTCTCAGTCTACCTTGTTTATATACTCTGAAACAAACAAAGTGTTAATTATATATAATTGCTCTACCTCTATATACAGATACATATGTGGTATTCAGTGATGCCCACCACCTTAACAATTGAAAAGAAGCTTGGTCAGTCTCTGTCCAAGACGAGGTCGGTAATCCCTGAAGACATTGTTGTCGGGCGATCGACAGAGAAACAAAAGCTTATTCATTTACTTGGTCAGCCAGATGACGACAGTCAGGGCTGCAAGGTGATCTCTGTTTGGGGAATGGGTGGTATTGGGAAAACTACTCTTGTCAGAAGCGTCTACCAAAGCCAACAACTTTGTGGCTGGAAGCGTGCTTGGGCAACTGCATCGCGCCTTCGTGCTTGGCCAACAGCATCGCCCTTTTTCAACAGTGATGCACTCCTCTGGAATCTAGCCTTGCAGCTTCAGACAAATATTGAAGAACAAGACTCAACTAGAGCTGACGCAGTGAAACAGAAGAAGGATATTAGAGAAATGGGACACCAAGAGATGACTAGTGAATTATCTACACTTCTTGGGACTCAAAACTGCCTCATTGTTCTTGATGACCTATCAACCACTGAAGAATGGGATTCCATTAAAAGTATATTGCTGAAATCTAAAAGGGTGATAGTCACCACAAGGGAAAAATCTGTTGCGGAACATTGTTGTGAGGACGAACACAATATCTACAAGCTTGTTGGCATAGAAGATGACGCTGCACTCGACCTCTTAAAAACAAAGGTACCTAATCTTTTAATCCCTCCTTCTTTATTAAATAGTAATCCCTATAATATTCTCTTGGAGACTGAATGTCTTAAAGCTCATGCCTAAGAGTGTTTATTCAAGATTGGTAAAATTGGTTTTGACTTCATTCAAGATTGGTTAACTTGGTTTGCATTTGGACATCTTATCTTACTAATACTAATTAGAAACTCCAAGGGAACCTCCAGATTAATTCTCACCTTACATCCTAGAAAAACATAAATACTATAAACTCCCGTAATAATAATAAAAAATTTCTAGCCTTTAATTTAATAGACTCTAATCATAAATACCAATAGCGACCACTAGATTATTTTGTTTTGTTAAAAAGTTCCTCACCTCCACCATTTCGAAAAATACATAAAGTAGATCCATAATTTTTCATGTAAACTACCTACCTCTGTTATTATAAAAATAATTTTAGAAAACCCATAAATTTTTTTATAAATTACCACCTCAGTTATTATTGAAGATCATTCAAAATAACCCCCTGAATTAGCATCTAAATTACTCACCTCTACCATTGTACAATATAATTTAGAATATCCCCTCACTTTGTGTTTAAATTACCCACACCTCAGTCATTGTGAAAGGTAATTTAAAATGGCATGCCAATATTGTTATAAATTAACCACATGCTATTATGAAAAATAATGTGAAATCAGTTATACTTTTGCATTTAATTTACCCATAAAATATAGTGTAACAAATTTTACCTCTGCTGTCATAAAAATAAACAAAAAAATCTCTCAAATCTGCATATAAATACTAATATAATCTACCACAAAAAATAATTCATTATCTATTAAGTACGCTATATATATTTCTAAATTACATACTTCTATCATTGTTAAGTTAAAAGTAAGAATAATATTATGCTCCACCATGTAGACTAAGTAAACATGTATAATTAGGATAAATATTTATTTTTAATGTTTGACCATAAAGCATATATATGTTTCTACACATTACCCACTTTTATTAATATTAATATATTAAAACTTGACAAAGTGCACATTCATTCATGAGAGATGAAGATATATATCATCTTTTAGCAGTCATGAAAAGTATTTTTTTAAAAGCTCATTTACTAATGATAACAATAAATTATTAATACATTTTAACAAAAATGTTTCACATATCTACATTGATAGTATAACCATTATTGCACATATCTACAGTCAGACCAGCCGTACTTAGCCTTCAGGATGAGTAGCTCAAGCACAAAACGGAGCAGTGTCCAGTGTGTCGGACAACCCTTCTCAACACCATAGACAGTCTCCTTCGACGCTGTTTTCACCATCTCTAGATTTTCTAGACCTTTCTTCTGCAGTAATACTTCTGGTGCAAAGGTCAAAATCATCTCCTCCAAATTGTCAATGTCGTCTTCATCCCCCTCACGTGCTCCGCCATTAGGAGCGGCACCACCACCATCATTAGCACCTTGTTCATTGCTAAAGTCACCACCTTGTTCATTGCTAAAGTCACCACCTTGTTTATTGCCACCACAGTCATAGAACATGTCTTCCCCATTGTCATATTGGTGCAACAACTTCAGGGTTTCGGCGTCAAGTCCTTGATCATTGTTGTCGTCATCACCAACCATTGTCTCACCATGATGAATCCACACTGTGTAGTCCGGAACAAATCCTCGCATAACCAAGTGTGATTTGATCATACCCACATCTGCAAATGCCATACGATTCTTGCAATCTTTGCATGGACAAATGATTGTGTCCCTATTATATGTCAACGTTGATGCATGCTTCTGTGCGGCTTCAATAAATTTGTCCACCTCACCACAGAAACCTTCATCGATCCTTGACCAACCATACATCCAAGAGTTCCTGTACTCCATCTTTTAAAAACAAAACAACAACAACAAAATACATGAAACGAATCAAATTAATACATGAAACATACATGAAACTAGGGTAATCTCCACTAAAATCAAGCAAGAGCGACTAAATAAAAGATGTTAGCTCATTTCTCTAACTAATGTACACTAATAACTTCAAAACTTGGGTTTAATTAGCTTTATACAAAGCTCATTTCTCTATGCAAGGCTCTAATTTACTCACTAACAAACCATTAAAACTTGAATTAAAGGCTTGGAATAGCATTTTATTACCTTATACAATTATTAGCAACAATTTTTAGTAATAATTTTTAGCAACCATTAATAGAAACAATTATTAGCAACAAGTTTTAGCAATAATTATAACAACAATTGTTTATTTGAAAATTACTAGCAACAAATTTTTTTGACAATTATTAGCAACAATGTATACTAGATGATTAAAATATAAAATTTCATGAACAACAATTAGCAACAATTATTATTTTACCAACAACCTTTCATGCCAACCCCATTCCAATTTCATGAAACACAAATTACAAAATAAAAAAGGAAACCCTAGATCTAGAACAAGCTTCTCCATATATGCATGAAACTAGTGTGCAATCTCCACTAAAATCAAGCAAGATCGACTAATTGAGGGTGCAAGCTCATCTCTCTAACGAATCTAAACTAATAGCTTGAAAACTATGCTCTAATTTGCTCCACACAAAGCTCAAGCACCATGGAAGAGAGAGAAAATAAAACTCCAATTTGCATGAAAACCAACCATTAAAACTTCAATTAAAGGGTTGGAATAGCATTTTCTTACCTTCTACAAGTTTCCCACCAAAGGAATTGAGCTGAAAACCTCCCCCCTTAGTAGAGCATTTTTTTGGGAGGAGCCCAAGGCCTCCCAACCTTTTTTTGCGAGATGGAGTGTGTGGCTCGAGGAGGAAGAAGGTGGGTGCAGCCACTTATACAGCCGTCATTTGTAAGGGCGGTTCAATCACCAGCCCCCTTTACAAATTGATTTGTAAGGGCGGTTGGTGATTGAACCGCCCTTACAAATCGATTTGTAAGGGCGGTTGGTGATCCAACCGCCCTTAAAAATCATACCATTTGTAAGGGCGGTTGATATCACCAACCGCCCTTATTGAGGCATTTGTAAGGGCGGTTGAATTACTGGGCCCCGATCAGCCCACTGTAAGGGGGGTTCGTGATTGAACCGCCCCTACAGTAAAATAGGGCTGGCTCTTACAAATCATTTTTCACGTAAGGGGGGTTCGTGATTGAACCGCCCACAATATAATTTAGAATATCCCCTCACCTTGTGTTTAAATTACCCACACCTCAGTCATTGTGAAAGGTAATTTAAAATGGCATGCCAATATTGTTATAAATTAACCACATGCTATTATGAAAAATAATGTGAAATCAGTTATACTTTTGCATTTAATTTACCCATAAAATATAGTGTAACAAATTTTACCTCTGCTGTCATAAAAATAAACAAAAAAATCTCTCAAATCTGCATATAAATACTAATATAATCTACCACAAAAAATAATTCATTATCTATTAAGTACGCTATATATATTTCTAAATTACATACTTCTATCATTGTTAAGTTAAAAGTAAGAATAATATTATGCTCCACCATGTAGACTAAGTAAACATGTATAATTAGGATAAATATTTATTTTTAATGTTTGACCATAAAGCATATATATGTTTCTACACATTACCCACTTTTATTAATATTAATATATTAAAACTTGACAAAGTGCACATTCATTCATGAGAGATGAAGATATATATCATCTTTTAGCAGTCATGAAAAGTATTTTTTTAAAAGCTCATTTACTAATGATAACAATAAATTATTAATACATTTTAACAAAAATGTTTCACATATCTACATTGATAGTATAACCATTATTGCACATATAATTCTTTTGATAAGAAATTCAAACATATTGAGAAGTGGGGACGTTAGTGTAGACCACATTTAGCTATATCATCATGGCCTTTGGAATTCCTTTGGAGCAATTAGTCATTATATAGCTTAAATATTAATATCCTCGTGAGACTAGCAGTGCTACCCATCCAAGATCTCCAAGGTTTGCCACTGATTTAAGCAACGTGATGTAAATGACTCTTTATACCATTGTAGTACTTAAGAGTGTAGTCTATGACCTAAGGTCCTTACTTTTATAAGGTAAAAAAGAGTATTAAGAACATATACAATGAGATAACAGTTTCAATTTAACTTGAGGATTTAAAAAAAATCTGTAGCTATTTATAAGATTAACGTCTAAAAATCATAAATTAGATTCATGGCGTCATAAAATATGGGCTACAACAAGAGTGGCCACATTTTAAGCTATGGTTTTAAATAAGGCCTTGTTTGGATGCGCATGTATTCATCTCAATCCACATAGGTTGAAGTAGATAGAAGTGGAATTAAACTAAGTTCCAATCCATTCCATTCCAACACATGTGGATTGAAGCGAATACACATGCATCCAAACAAGGCCTAAATGAATATTGAAGATATAGAGAGCTTACATGCAAATGGGGAAAAAGCTATGGATACTGAAGAACAATAATTTATAAGTTTATTCGACTAGAAAAAGACTACAAAATATCTATTGTACCTATTGTGTTCAGAAAATGAACATAGAGAAAAAAAATACAATTCATTAGAAGCAATATTTATTAGTTAGAGGTATTGAAAAATAATCAATGCTTATTTTTCTTAAAATTCTAACCCGTGTGAGAGGCTGGGTTGATGCCCTAGTTATTACTAATTGGAGGCCACAAATGAAACCACTATCTTAAAACATACTAGATGTGCTAGAAAAAAATATAAATTATAGAATTCTCATAAACTTTAGAAAGATGTGAGCATTAATTTGGTATACTCTAATCACAATCTTACTTCATATCGTACTATTATTAATTGGAGGCCCCAATGGAGCCTTCACGTTAATCCTCACCAGATGCGCTAGAAAAAAATGATAAATACTAGAAAATCTCACATTAATCAGAAATATCCGGCCATCAAATCAAAAGACTAGCCATCCAAAACCATTGGATCTATTTTATTTTATCCAAAATTACCCACCTCTGCTATTATACTAAAAAATCTATTTTCTAAAGAAAAATAAAAAGTTTGCCATACAAGAAAAACCTGAGCCCCATTCCAAACGTTCGCTTCATATTGGTTAATATAAAATATTAGATTGGCCTATCTATCACGTTGACTTGATTAATATATTAATATTAATATAAAAATATCAAGACCCATCATGTTTATAGATCTATTAATAAACTTATTTTTGCTGTAAAGGAAAAGTGTAAACTTATTAGATTGGCCAACAAATCATGTTCACTTGGTTAATGTATTAATACTCGTTCACATTTCGTTAATATTTAATGATCACCAGACATGTTTAAAAAGTTAAATACTAGAAAATCTCACATTAATTAGAAATATCTGGCCATTAAATCAAAATACTCTAGCCACTTATAACCATTGGATCTATTTTATTTTGTACCAATTACCCACCTTTGCCATTATACTAAGGAGTAACTTTTTTAATGAAAAAGAAAAACTTTGGCCATACAGAAAAAATCTTGATCCGCATTACAAACGTTCATTTCATAGTTGGTTGATATAAAATAAAATATTAGATTGGCCGTTTTAATATATTCAGATTTATGAATCTATTTTACTGCCTTTTTAATAAATTATTCTGTTCTGATTTGCATTACGATTTGTCACATGTGTCTATCTGCAACCATGCATGCCATTCAGTCAGTTTGAGCCATTCCGACAAGCAACTCCTGTGCAAACATATAATCTACTATTATGCCTACATAATAATTCCTCAATTAATAAAGCATAAATATAACAAAACTAAAATAAAGACCCCATGCAATGTATAATAAATATTAATATAAGCCCTCATAAAAAAATCTACAAAGTAGCTATATATATTTCTAAAGTATATACTCTATAACAGTTAAGTTAGAAACAAGCATAATGTTATGTTCCACCATATAGACCAACTAAACATGTATACATTAGAATACCTATTTATTTTAACAACTTATCATGCATGAAAAATTATTCCCTTAATAAATGACTGTAACACCCTAGGCACCATAAAATCCTAAGATGTCACTAATGTCCCTTTTCTCAAGGCGAGTATAAAACTCGGCAACAAAATCCCAACACCAAAGCAAACCGCGGAAGCAACAATAAGAAAAAAACTATAACTAAGTAAAACTTCAACTTTAACATTTTTATTAAACCATGAAGGATCACCATTAAGATAAACTTAGTTTATTACAACAAGCCAAGAGTGTCATTATTATATCTAGATATGGGTGAAAAAGTGACGATGTGTCACTAATCCCATCCCTTTAATCAAGCATCCAAGCAAGGATAAAGGGGTGAAAATAAATCTCAGCAAGCAAACTGCTTGATTATATCATTCAAACTACAAGTTAATTAAGCATCGATTTAAATGTCAAAGATATGAAAACATAAGAAATTAATAATTCATAGTCAAATTATTTATCCAATATCAGTAACATAAAGAAGTAAACAATATCATGATATTCAATAAATAAACCACCTCTTCTAATGGAAAAAACTCCTCATAACCACAACTTCAATGCAAGTAAACCTCAGAGTGCAGGTGCTGGTATGAAGCTGCATCGTACCCCTCCTCGGGCAACGTACGATGCTGTACTGGTGCGGTCGCGGCCAGCAAGCGACGACATCTACAAATGTTGTGCAATGCAATATGATGCAACTGCACAAGTACTTGCCACATATGCCACATACATCCACCATTATAAAACATAGCACTTCCCTCATAATGATAGAAAAATGACAAAAGATTCAACAATGAACAACATATATAAATTACTTTATAAAGGGACAAGTGAATTCATACTTACATATATTATCTTGATTAATGTTAATGTTGTGACAAAGTGCAGGTAGCTTAAATAACATGACAAGTTGTAGTAAACCACCGCCATGTTTACTTGCTTCAAGACGATGATGCAAAAACGTGAACTAAGAATGATCCAAAAGCGCACCGCCTATTCAAGCATTATCACCTCAGAATATAAACTCATATAAACATTCACAAATGACACATAAAACACTTCTATGGCATGCGCTACCGTTTCCCCCAAAACAGCGACTAAACAAACAATCAACAGTAGGAACCCTGCTTCACATTTTTATTGTGGATAAAGTACTTGTACAAAAATTATGAAACTTTTACAGAATATGGAAAACACAATTGTCTACAACTTTGACATAATATGATCTAGAATATGAGGTTTCCAAGATGGCTTAAACATCCTCTGAAATTAACTGAACTTTTCTAACAACCCAAATAGGACAGCAAAATTATAAAATACATAATTGCGGTTATACTCGTCCAAAGATTATAATCTCTACCAATCTAGAAAGCTTTAAAAAACACTACAATTCTTGTTCATATCATATCTTCAAAATCACCCATGAATATAGTGAAAAACAGATTCTATCTAAAACTGACATGATTCTCGTTACTGAAAATTAGCAACCAAACGCCTACTTGACAATAGCAACCTACTGTCACATTTTCACTATGGATAAATTACTCATATAAAAATTATGAAACTATGCAAGAATGTACCAAAAAAACATGATATACAACTTTCATATTATAATTTTAGGTGTTTGAAGAATCTAATGTAACCAAAACTAGCCTACAAACTAACTGAACTTTTTTGATGACAGAACAACAGTAGGCCACTAAAACATACATAACTGGAGATGCACTTATCCAATATTGCTGATCTTCAACAATATGGAAAGCTTATGAAATTATCTGCAACTTTCATTTAGATCATTTCATGAGATTATGGACGTATGGTAATATAAAACTGAATGCATCTAACTATGTCCAGATTTCTGACAGAACAAATGCATCTTCAAACAACGACCATATATCCTAAACCACAAGGGCTATAAACGTGATCTCTAGACCAAAAGAAAGATAATCATGTCTAATACTCGAATATAAATTTTATATGATTTTTGGATGCATAAAACTAGCCCTAAACAGCATCCAACTCATAACTACGCAATCTGGAAAAAAGCAAGGCCCAACTTCGAGATTAGAACTCTAAACGCATCAACTAATCAAACGAATTCACCTAAACCCTAACATGGATTCACTTCAAAACAGTGGGGAAAAGATAAATCTTACCCCAATAGCGAGAATGACGAAGATCCACAACGATTGAACTCCCGGTTCCCCTTTTCCCTAGAATTGGTCTCCGTAGATACACGTCTCGTCGACTTAATCTACCGCATTGATGGCATCTCCATCAAAAATAGCAAGGGGAAGGAAAAGATTGACGGCAAACCAAAGATATGAGATAGACCCTAACCAGTTTTACAAAAGGAAGAACAGGCACCACGGATGATGACAGCGGCGATGGCGGCAAAACCATATTTTTCTCTCCCTCTCTTCTCGTCTCTTTGCTATTCTTCTCCTATTTTTCTCTAGTGCAAGAGAGAGGTGGTGGCTGAAGGGACACGCCAAAGAAAAGGGAAAAACAAGCGTTACTATAGGCAGGGCGGTGCTACAGTAGCCAGGGGACACTACAGTAACCACGAGTTACTGTTTTCCCCCAGCCCACGCCTAGCTATATCTCGATGATCCAAACTCCGAACAACGCGTATGAGTAGTGACACGGAAAGCATTTGACGAGCTCTACGCATCTATGATATTTGATCGTCCATTCGAGCTACGTATAATTTATTTTTTGCCACTCACTAAAACTCCTGTTGAACCCTTGTCACTTTACGCTCTCTAGCACACAAAAAGTATTCTAGGTATTACAATGACATAGTGATTAAGTTATTTAATACTCCAAGATAATAATTTTTGAAAATTTTTATTCAAGATAAGTGTACACATTTTGACTAAAACATTATATATATAAATATTTGTATTTAATTTTAAGCACTCTATGTTCTAGAAGATGATGTTATAATGTGCCATTATGAAAGATAATATAAAGTAACATATTTAGATTTGTATCTAAATGATCTATATCTTACTGTTATTTTAATGGCTTATCAAAAAATTAAATAACCATAAAGCACAAATATGTCTCTCCATTGCTCATTTTATAAATATTAATACAATAAAATTTGATTAAAGTAAACATACATATTGTGCCAACATGCAAATCTCTCTCACACACACGTACTTAAGATATAAATTTTTTATATTTTTAACTAAAATGTTTGATAAAAAATCAAACATCTTGAGAAAAGGAGGATGTTAGTATATACCATACTTGCCTACGTCAAATCTCACATCAAACTCTATCACTAATCTTAAGTGACATGGTGTAGGCTTAAAAACCAATGATTACTTATGTCATCATGATACTTAAGAGTAAATATTAATACAAACATTTACTCAAGATTCCGACCTGTGCAAGAGCACGGGTTGATGGACTAGTGGATAGTAATCACTATTGGATATATTTTGTAGAAACTTTTCCACCTCTGTTGTTATTAAAAAACAACATAAGTGGCCCCTTAAATTGTCTTCTAATTACTGACCTATACCATAAAGAAAAATAATCTAAAGGAGCACCCATAAAATTTACATATAAATTATCCACCTTGCCAAATGATATATAATTGAAGGAACCCTTTAAATTTGCATATAAATCACCATTTATTCCATTATTAAAGTTAAACCAAAATATCTTCATAAATCTAAACCTCTACTATTACAAAGGATATTTAAATTATCATAAATTACTTCTATAGATGTTTGTAAATTATCCACTTCTATTATTGTTAATATATAAAAGCTATCTTGAGTAAACATACCTGATGTGCCATTAGCTCAAGCATACATGCATGCATGAGTAGTCTATGTAATTGTTTCCTTAAGGACTCATGTACCAATGAAATTATAAATTTATGTAAGTTGTTACTTTACACAAATTTGAGTATTTAAAATAAAACATGGTAACACATCTAAATTGAAAGTATAATTTTAGACACCCCCTTTTTTATGAAAAACAACTACACTATATATTTTGATGGCAACATTTCAAGATCCTAAGTAGTAGAAGGTTAGTGGCGACCATAGGTGGTTATAGCCTCTATAGTTTTTAAGATTTCTTTTGAGTAAATAGTGATTATTTGGTTTAAATATTGATACCCCCTTGAGGTGAACCGTTGCCTCCTCCTGTATTTGACTTTAAGATCTAATTGATTTTGATAGCTATGGTATAGGCTTAAGTGATCACTTATGTAATCATATAATAGTTAAAGAACGAAATGCATCATGGGTGTCTAAACTTTTTCTATACACTCTCATCTTGGTCTATGAATTCTCAAAATGGTCCTCGGGGTCAAAGTGTGAATTCAGGTCCATGATTGGACCTATAGTGAACTTAGAATAAACTATTTGGGAAAACTTGAAGGACCTAGATTTTTGCTTTGAGAGTTCATGGACCGAGTAACATCGTAGTTCGCATAAAGTAGTTAGAGTACCATAGCATAGCCCATAAGTATAATGTGTTAGAGAATCACGATTACAAAAGGCATTTGTAGAGACGAATGGGGAGCCTCTATAGAGGCGGCTGACCTAGGTGCCTCTACCAGTCCGGCTTTACAAACCAACAATTTGTAGCAGTTGTCACCAACAAAAATGATTTGTAGATGCAACTGAAAACAAGGCGACTAGAAATCCTTTTCCACAAATCACAAATCGAGTAAACAAATCATTTTTTCCCTGGTAGCCCCCATGCGCGTGTGCAGTTGTTAGGATCAAAGTCACAGCCTCATGCCTCAAACGTTACTCCCCTTACCACTATGCCTCAAAATCATTTGTAACTAAGTGTCAAATACTTTCCTTTTGTATTCACATTAGTGAATATTGTAAGACATATTTGAGACAGCAACAAATTCAAAATAAAAAACTTTTCAATTGGAATGTTCTATATCACCTAGGTCATTTGAAAAAAATAAAACAAATATGAATTTCAAAATAATTTAATCTTAAAACATAATTTTTGGATGCTAAATGATTTCAAATGAAAATGTAATCAACTACAAAGTTTATCTCTGCAACAATTTTATTTAGGTCATTTCTCCATCTGAGTTACTTTGACAAATTCAAATAAATGAATTTTAAAAAATATGAATGTTTAAATTGAATTTATGGATACTAAATGATTTCAAATGAAAAAGAAGTCAACTAAGAAGTTGCAGATGCATTATAGTACTACAACTTTGGTTTAGACAGTTTCTCCATCCGAGGTCATTCGGAAAATTCAAAAAATTGAATTTCGAAATCAGAAAGCTTTAAACAGATTTTTTGTGCAATAAATGAATTCAAATGGAAAAGTTGTCAACAACAAAATTTTAGATTTCTTCTAGTACTACAACTTTGGTATAAAGTTTATCTTCATCCCACTTGATTTGAAAACTTATGAATTTTACTGTGCTCCACCTATTTTAAAAATGCCTCCAATTCTAGAAACTGACTTGTAGAGGCGAGCCGGCACAAAAACTATTTTGAGAGGTGGATTTTGAATGAGCTGTCTTTGTCCAAAAATGCCTCCGTTGCTAAAAAACATTTTTGTACTAGTGAATAAAACGTGGGGGTGCACAAACATAAAGTTAATTTTTATTAGTTGTAGGCATTAATCATGAACTTCTAATGTATATGTCTCATGTAATCCTAGCCTGTGTAAGACCGTGCGTTGATATAGACATGTATAAATAATTCAAAGTGAGTTCTTCAGAGAGGTTGAGTAACGTTTTTATAGGATAATAATGTTAGTAGGCTACATTCACGTTCTTATTAACAAGCTCATAATCTTATTAAGTGAAACTTGCTCATTATCTTAACTTCCGCTTTAACATTTATCGTCCATAGACCATAATTAACCAGCTTGAATTATATGGTTTATTCAGGTATTTAGCGATGCTACAAGTTTTGAGTTGCATCCTCGTATGCTGGATCAAGCTAAACTTATCCTGAAGAAATATATAGGGCTGCCCCTTGGAATATCAACCATAGGAGGTTATCTGAAATTTAAGCCTAAAACTGCAATGGAATGGAAGAAGCTGCATGATTCCTTAGACGAAGAGCTGCAGACAAATCCAGCAGATCCCAATAAGCTAATAAGCACAGTCATTACACGGAGCTATGATGGTCTGCCATATCATCTCAAGGCTTGTTTCTTATATATGTCCATTTTCCCAGAACAACATATAATCCAGCGCAAACGTCTAGTGAGGAGGTGGATCGCAGAGGATTACGCAAGAGAGATGGAACACATGAAAGCTGAGCAAGTTGGATACAAACATTTTGATGAACTCGTCGACAGGAGTATGATCCTACCCATGGAAGGAGGAAGAGGAAGGCGTGGTAAGATTGATTATTGCCAGCTCCATGACCTCATCCGCGAAATCTGTGTGTCCAAGGCAAGGGCAGAAAACCTTGTTTTGACACTAGAGGAAGGATGCAACCTGCGCAGCACTCGATCAAGGCCTCAAGGGGCAATACGGCATCTTTCCATAAGCAGCAGCTGGAAGAGAGACAAGGATGTAATCCAGACCATACTGGACCTTTCGCATGTGCGATCCCTGACTGTGTTTGGAGAATGGAGATCATTCTTGATATCCAACAAGATGAGGTTCCTCCGGGTGTTGGATCTTGAGCACACAACAGGACTAAGGGACCATCACCTTGACAAGATCGGGGAGCTGATCCATGTAAGGTATCTTTCTCTACGAGGATGTAAATGTATCTTCAGACTGCCAGATTCAGTGGGAAATCTGAGGCAGCTTCAGACGCTGGATGTCAGGGGTACACGTGTACAGAAGCTGCCAACTTGTGTCACCAAGCTTCAGAAACTAGAATACCTCTACGCATCTGGTTTCTTAAGGAGAAGACAAGAAGAGTACAAGCCACTAGACGGTTCACTTGACGGGCATGCCATTGCCACGTGTGGCATTGAAGTGATTTGCTTGGGGCAAAGCGGACGGCATGTTGCCGAGGATGGTTTTCGCAGGCACGGCATGTGCAGCCGGTATCATCGCTACCTGATCGTGCACAAACAGGATGCCAGCAAACTCCGCGGTGTCCAAGTCCCCAGAGGAATCTCCAAACTGAAGGCCCTGCACACGCTGCGTGTTGTCAACGTCACGCAGGGAAAGGCTATGACGTTCCAGGAGCTCAGAGAGCTTACTCAGCTGCGTAAGCTTGGAGTGACCGGTGTGGGCAGGAAAAACTCTGAGAAGTTCTGGCTGGCAATTGGCACTGGCAGACATTATGGGCTCCGGTCTCTGTCAGTGTATAACCCATCCGTGGAGGACGAGTTAGATGGTTGTTTGGGTGGAGACCTGTTGCCACCAAAGCGCCTGGAGAGCCTCAAAATGCATGGCAAGTTGGTCAATGCAGCTGGATGGATCCATCGGCTCCAGAATCTATCCAAGCTGCAGCTAGAGAAGGCGGAGCTGAACCAAGATGCCTTAGAAGCCATCGGGATGCTACCGAATCTCGCAGTCCTGCGCCTCAGGGACAACTCGTTCGTGGGGACGCTGCTTCGTTTTCAAGGCTCGTCTTTCCTGAGCCTCTTGGTGCTGGAGCTTGATCTGCCAGAGTCGGTGCAGTTTGAGCAGGAGGCAATGCCCAAGCTGGAGGTGATACAAGCCTACAGGTGCAAGCAGGTGAAGGAATTCTCGGGGCTACCATTTCTGGCAAGCCTCGTGGAGATTCGCCTCGACGGTGACGTCAACCGAAGTGTGCAGAGGCAACTTGAAGAGCATCGAAACGATGTGGTCTTGAGGCTATTGTAAACTTGTACTAGTACTAAGTTGTAATAACTGAAATTATGAAATTTACGTGTGACGCAGTCGCTCGACTATTCTTGTATAAATCCAAACAGCGCCATCTTTAAGTTGCTGAGAGGCTGAGACACTAAGCAAGGTGCATATAGTATGCAAACTCTGTACTGCCGCGCTCGTCGTCAGAGCAGAGTAGCAGACTCGTATCATCCACGAACATGTGAATTATGGACCAATCCTCCACGGTAAATGGGTAGTCTTTATACACTACCAGAGTCAGGAGTAGTCGGCCAAAAACCGTCAGGAAATATATTCCTGACAGGCAGCCGACAGGAGCTCTGTATTAACCTTACAGAGTTTGTACAATCCACCTCTGCTCTAAGCTATCTAGGTGGCGACAACCACCAAGAGTAACAAGAAATCCCGGAGCAACATTATCACTAGTGCCACTAGATGCCTCAACTCTAAGCAAATGCACTAGGATGCTCTCCCAATCTCACTTGGATGATGATCAATGAAAGAGATGAGTAGAAAGTGTTAGGCTAGGCTCACAAGGCTGTATCACTGATAAAAATGGCTAAGAGAGCCTCCAAGAGTTGGCGAAGTCCTTTTTATAGAGCCCCTAAGCTAGCCGTTATCCACTCATTGGGTTTTCAGCGGGGCATCGGACGCTCAAGAGGGGGCATCAGACAAAACGGGGATCGTCTGATGCCATAGCTGATCGCCACGTGTCTTGTGACCATTTGAAACTAGCCATTGGCGCCTGAAGCTCTTCTCCACGCGCTGCTGTCCGATGCCCATCGGATCGGTTCCACGCTAGCGTCCGATGACATCCATTAAGTATCCAGAGAGCACAAATCTGCATCATACACGTCCGATGAAATGGCATCGGATAAAATCCAATGTCCAATGCTCGTTGACTCACTCGGTCTTTGAATGAACAGTGGTAACGTTTGATCCGTTGCAACGTTTCTTCAACGTCCGATGAAATCACCGAAGGAGAGAGTGCCCAAATCACATCG
The DNA here is from genome assembly GCA_022457205.1 of Saccharum spontaneum. Taxonomy (NCBI): domain Eukaryota; kingdom Viridiplantae; phylum Streptophyta; class Magnoliopsida; order Poales; family Poaceae; genus Saccharum; species Saccharum spontaneum. The sequence continues at coordinate 15,731,777 of CM039596.1, read as the reverse complement.
GACGCTAACGAATTTGTCCGAGGCCTGTCTTCCAGTGTCCAATGCAAGTTGCCGCTGCTGCCAGTAACTAGGGTTTGACATCGGATGCAATTTGCTTTTTTTACGATGCCTGCGCCAATGTCATCCGATGCAAACCAGTGGCCTCCTTCTCTTCTATCTCTTCAACCCTTGTGCAAAGGTGCTAGCTCCCTGTGTTTCAATCACTTGTGTATGTGAGTTAGCATTTTTCAAATCAATTTTTAAGGGTTGTTAGCACTCACTAGGTCCTAATGCACATGCATGGAGTCATTTCACCTTGTGGCACTTAGATAACTGCATTAGCCATGAGATTTCTCCTCTTAATAATAGTATGGTTATCTATCCTAAACTCGATCACGCACTCTATTGCGTCTTGACCGGCAAAACAAAATGCCATAGCTTATACCTTTGCCTTGAGCCCTTGCATTTTGTTTTTCTCTCTTCTTTTCCAAATGTGGAGCACCTGATCATGTAACACCCTAAAATTTGCTCTTTTCAAAATAGATGCAAAGTAATTTAATTTTGTATTCTAGTGCTCATGAAAACATAGGAAAATAATATTTTTCACTAAATTAAAATTTATCATAAGGTTTAGCAACTTGTTGATGCATTCATGCTGATGCATTTGTGTTTTTGTATTGTTTGGTTTTGACCAAAGATCAAAATGAATTCAAGTTGTTTTTTTTGTAAAAATGCGTTTAGGTCGATTTTCCTTCTCTAATATACATATATCATTTTTCTACAATCAAATTCCTTGTTTCTCATCCGTCAATCAACCTCTACAAACTTCTCGGGAATTTTTCCGACTTTTTCTGTAGCTTGTTTCTACTTGTCTATGAGCATAGTCTAATTTTTAGATGCTCCAAAATATCTTATCATGAGCTTCAAATACTTTATTTGGGTTTCTCATGTTCCATAATGTCTCTGGAAAATTTCCCGGAATTTTCGGAGCTTTCAGAGTATTTTTCGCGGCTTAAATAATAATTCTGGACTTTTCTGAAATTATTTTATCCATGAAAATAATTAATTCCGAAAATAATAAATCTCTCATTTGTTTTCCAACTCTCAAAGCCCATGTGCAATAATCCTAATAAATCTCAAAGGCCCATGCATTTATTTACTAATGGGCTTAAATGATTATTTAGGTCTATTAGCGGAGGTGGATGGTGCAACGTCAATTAGCACCATATCGCTAGTTGACATGGAGGTGGAGAGTTTTCCTCCCTATATATACGTACCTACCCCTTGGGCAAAGCACACCAAAACTACCGTAGAGGAGCCCCTAGTTTGGGAAATCTCTCATGTAGTAAAATATAATTTTCTCTCTTCTTGTCGCCGTCGGCCAACCCTGGGGCAAGCCTCTGTTGCTATGTTTGCCAATTCATCGCCATGGTTCGCCCATACCAGAAGGTGAGCACATTGCCGTATGTTTGCCAATTCATCGCCATGGTTCGCCCATACCAGAAGGTGAGCACATTGCCGCATTCTTGCTCATTCTCTTCTCGTCTAGTTTCGCATCTCTTCCATATAAAAAAATGGTGTCAACCTCGTTCCTAGGCAACATCAGCACCGCCGCCCAGGAGCTCATCATGTGTCGTCTGGGATTTGCCCGCTTCCTATCACCGCTGGCACGGCGGCACTGATCCTGGAGCATGCACGTGACAAATTTAATGGACCAAAGCACTGGCTACCGCATCCGTCGTTTTCCATCATCGGTAAGACCCAACCGCACGCCCTGTCTCTCTGTGCCTGCTCTACCGCACGCAGTTTCTCTTGCTAGTGGCTGGAGAGCTGATCCTTCATTTTCGGCCGAGCAAACCTACAGAGTACTCGCCGTTGCTTGCTGCTGCTTCCATTTATGCAAGCCGAGCTGAGCCATCTATCACTCTCATGCAACCAAAAGTCAGAACCGTGCATCATCGTGTATCTTGCCGAGCTAGCTTGGAGAACAGAACGTCCAGGATTACCAAGCCATCTGCACCTGTAGTTCCTTACAATATATCAAATATATGGCTGATATCATGTTTACCTCATTCTTGTACAAGAATCCATCTTTCTCTGTTTACTCTTAGATTTTAGAATCGGGATAATTCACATAAGCCCTTACCTGCATGCAACCTTCATCCTCCAGCGACCAAGCAAAGGCCTAGGCTATCCGTGCATGCCTACGTACGTGAGCTGCATGCCGGTTCTTTTTCCTTTTCTATTTGGCTTTCCGTTGTTCAACCGTTGCTGCCGAACGTTGCAGGAGGCACCGACCGCTCCGGAGAGGAGAGCTCCGTTCCGTCTCCATCTGTCCCCCTGCTAGAGCCTTCGCGGTGAGTTACGCTTTTTCTCCCTGTGCCTTCTCTGTGCCAAACCGAGGCCCGTAGGTCCTTCCCCATGCATGCTGGCAAGATACTCACTGCCGTTTATGGCATCACCGTGCCGGAGATCCTGAGCCGGCCGTGAGCCGTGCGTGTTCTACCCTGCTCCAATTGCTAGCTTGTTGACGTTAGCTTGATGACGTCACATGATGTCATGACCACGTCACCCACACATTATGCCCGTTTTCATTTAGAAAAATAAATCCAGAAATACTATAGGAATACGCCACGCCACCTATAACTAGCAGCCATCCACCGTTTCTACGTTTTAACTCCGTTTCAACCCGTTCAACTTGCGTTAGATTCATAACGACGTAGTTTGCGCATTAGTAACAATGTTTGTCATATATTTAGCTCTGGAATTTCATGGCTTAAATCCTAACTTAAATAATGATTATGCAACTGGATTTTACAAATAAAATATGATTAATTTTATTTTAGTTTTCCAATTCAAATATTAATATGGTTAGTTTCTTATTTACATGAGTTTCTAAATTCAAAGTTTTGCTTAGTAAACATGTTATATATCAGATAAACTCGAGTAGTTGCTTTCACATCACTTAATTATATGACATTCTTTACAAATAAGCTATGAGTAGTTTTACCCGGCTTTTGAATTAAATTATGTTTCGTGTTTTAATAAATCTATACATGTTTTTGCTCAATTAAAATAAATCAAGTATATAAATATAGCCTTTTCTTTAATATAATATAAAAGACTCGGTAGTCGTTTCTTTCAAACCGTAGCTCCGATTAGCGTGCTTTTCACGGCTGTGTGATCATAGCTAGACGTAGAATCGTTTTACAACTTTTCCATCTTGTTTAACTATTGATGGTGTACTGTTCTAATTGTAGCTATAGTTTGCTTTGTGTATGATTGCATGGATGCTGTGTGGTGCTGTATGATCATGTCCAGACGGTGAGCTTTACGTTGGTGATCAAGATGTAATCTTTTGGAGGTTAAGAATGAGAAAAAGATATGCTCAGAGTTCAAGGCAAGTATAGCATGGGATCATCCTTGTTTCCTATTCACCTTTAATACACTTAATTCATGTGCATGTGTCTACCTTGTTACCACTAAGGATATCCTAGCTTTTGTATCTTGTACCTTGACACCCATGGGACATTGCATTGGGTAGTATTTTTGCTAGTGCTCAAGATAAATAACCATGATCTGTAACTTGATTAATGATATATGCAATAAACGTTTAAAAGATGCTTTATAGCAACATGACTCAAGGGGGCTAGAGCATGGGGTTATTTTTGGTGCTCTAGTTTCTCTCCATAAGGACTTATCTGTAAGCGAACATCCGGGACTTACAGTACAACTGTGAGGGCTATATGGCTCTGGCTTTAGCTCAGTATGAGGACCTTTTCTAGCTTGTTAGAGGTTACCCTTGTGGCGCAAATGGGGTAAAGCAGACTGTGGATCCCTGCGTGGTGTATCGCACGGACTGACTTCTGAAACCTAGCGGCCCTAACTTGTTAGACGAACCTTTGAAAGGCTTCATAGTGAACCCTGCCTGCTCACCTTGGGAGTGTTTTGGGGATTGGCCGCCCCGGGCATATGGGCAATCACGACTCACAGTGAAAGTGTACAACCTCTACAGAGTGTAAAACTGTTATAACAGTCGTGCTCACGGTCATGAGTGGCCTTGGACCCTTACAGAATAAATGATGATACTATTGATAATGATAATACTGATGATATTGATGCTCAATAATGATTATTGTTTCTTGCTATACATTATTCTCGTTTACATGATCATGAGGTTATTTGGGCTTATGAAAAACTTGTTGCTACTCAAATGCTAAAAAGATGACTCACTAAAAGCTATTGCAGTAAACCCGTGTCAAACCTTTTGAGCTTCATGAACCCCATGATATATTTGCTGAGTTCGACATGGACTCACTCTTGCTATTTCCCACACCTCAGGATAGTCTCTGGAGTTTTTAGGTTTGTGATCAACCAGTCAGTTTGTTCCTGGAGTGAAGTCTACACCCGGTGTTCGGAGTTGTCTTTCCGCTGTGTTGCTCTCTAAGGTATATTTTATACTATTGCGTTATGTATATTAAGCATTTGTCTCTTGATATTACACTTATCTGTGGCTATATGTGAGATTTGTCTTCTTTATTTCACATATAGTGTATGTCTGGTTTTGTCCTTAAAACCGGGTGTGACAGATCATCACTTGTGGCTATCTCCATCACCTTTGAGTGCCATCTTGCTCCATCATGGATGTGAACCAACCTATCTTAATCAAAGCACTTAGAGTAGAAGGTTAGTCCACTTGATTGTCTCAATCAATTAGCTAAAACCAAACTAGAGCTTTCACGTGGGTGTACGGTCATTTCCTGTATAGCCTCCCACAGGTCAGTAAACTCATGTACTTCCGGTCTACGAGTAAATTGTTGTGATGTGGTCGTCCATTGTATTGATCCAACTTGATGTCAAAAAATGGTGGTATTTGCACTTGTAATGGTGACTATTGTAGAAGCATTCAAGAGATCGATGTCTACATAGGAAATATTTTTCTAAGTTAAAAGAAAATTTTCTATGAAATTTCTAACATTAAATCAAATTTTAGTATGTTTAAATATATATTTTTCTAGGAAAAAACTATTTGTATATTTTTTCAAAAAAATATTTTACAACTTTTTTATATAAAGTCTAATTGTCCACTTTAAATTATTATAAATATCAATTTATCTCCTGATGGCTGACGTGGCGTCATGTAGGAGACTTATGTGGTGCCACATCAGCTTTTAAAACCATTTAGAAAGGTAAATCAGGCAGTTTCAATAGTTCGAGGAGTGCAAATGTAACATCCAGTCCCGACATACACGGTTCAGGCCCACTCTGCCGAGGAGTGGTCCCACCTGCGTAGCAACCCGCTTGACCTTTCATCCTCGCTTCGCTCAAAACGGTTAACCAAAGGTTACTACATGTCCATGGCCTTGGTATTTAAGCTGGTCAGGCGATCCTCAGACTCACGCTATGGCACTAAATTTCTATATATATACCGCGTTTCCTGATCTACAGTATACTGAATTCGGTCCGGCCCAATTCAGTGAACAGTAACAGGTTGCTACAGTGTCCGAGATACGGTGTCACGCCGCTGCAGTACCCATAGTCCGGATATACATTAAATCGCTGATACAGTGCCAGTCCACTGCCCCAGCTACAGCAGTATATGCCCTTTCCACGATTTGGGCTCACTTGCCCATTTGGGCCTGTTACAGCAAACATGTGGTTTTTTAGTTGAAGGAGGTAAATTGAACTACCGCATAATTGAGGCTGGTCAAGAGGATTTTTTTTCCTTTTGTTTATAAACCTATTATATGATGGAATTTCTGTTATGATTGATGAATTAAAAAAATTGGGCCTAATAAAGAGCCCAAGTACTATTTGGCACGTTCTGAGGACGAAGTGCTCGTCAGTGTAAATAGAGCCATACCGATCTGCAACTAGCAGGGAAGCAGAGATCGATCGACCCGAGTCACCGAACCCATCGCGTTAGCGCCGTCATGGATGCGGGGCAGGTATCGACGAAGGTGTCGTCTGTTCCGGCGCCGGCTGTGAGGAGGATTCAGGAACCAGGCTACTTCTACGGATACACATGGGCCGAGGTCTTCCGCGTAAGTGTTCTCCATCCATTGCAACGCTTATATAGAATAAACAAGATCGGGCAATATTTAGTACGCACGAGTAATACTTAATTAATGTCCTCCGGTTGCTCTCGTCTTGCTTAATCGACAGCATCCGGGGGGAATATAAATTTATTTATCCATATATCTATACCTAATAATAAAAATACATAATTTCCATCGTTTTTTTTTGTCGCTTCCTCTCCCAATCATCAGCTCAGTTCTGGTCTCTTTGCCAACAGAGATCAGGAGTAGGGAAGAGAATAGAAAGAAATATGGGGTTCCAGATGTAAAGATACTATAGAGAAAGAAAAGATGGGAGGATCTTAATAGTTTTTGAAATATATTAGGTTTCCTGATGCAAAATATCTAGATCTGAGTGGGCCTCTCGTGGTGGACTTCTTTTTCGACCTTGGTTGAATCCTTGCAGTTGGGCCGGCTTCGTTGTGGGCTGGATCAAGCCTATGCAAGCATTTTTCCTTTTCTTTCGTTTTTCTTTTTTTCTTATATAAAAACAGAGATTTTGCAAAATTCGCTAAAATCATAGAAAATTCATAAAAATGTCAAACCAGTTTTGCGGCACAACTAAATATTTCATGAATCGGAAGTTCTAATGAAATCTTACAAATGTATTTATGTAATTCTTGACGAGGACTGCATCTGAAAATTCAAGAGAGATCTCAATTACCGGTGGACAGACAAATCCTTGACACATTGACAAAAAAAATTATGGAGGTTGATATGATGCATCGAAAAAGCTACAAAGGTTGATATTGAGTCATAGAAACATATGTGTATTATGAAAAATTAAAGTTATGATATACTTATAGCTAAATGATTATGTGCTTTGCAATGAAAGGAAAATATATCAAGGTGTATTTCAAGGTTTAGTAAGACATTGTTAGCATTAACTTATATTATGGATGTCACGGTCGTCATAAAATAAATTATAAAAGGATAAGACATAAGTAGATATGTACCATTTACGTCATCGTTTTGCATAAATGTTTGATAGTTTTTTTCTCTCTCGTTGCAACGCACGGATATATTTGCTAGTATATATATTATTATGTATATACAAACCGAGCGCCATATATATAAGCAGGGTGATGAGTTCAATCAGGATATACATGGCAGGATCCGCTGGTGTTGGCGCTGACGGCCCTCCACCTGTTCTTCTTCTGGTACTTGTGCCGCGACATGAAGCTGCTGGTGGAGCTCAGCGCGAAGAACCTGCTCGGATGCATGCTTTTATTCGGTGTGGTGGCGCAGTATGCGTTGGTGTTTGTCTTTGCGCTCTTCTGTGACCGCTTTGGCAACTTCGATGTCCCCTCGACGGCCGCCTCGGGCGGCGGCGGCAGAGGACCAGTAGCTGGGCCTATTGGGAGGACGACGACGGCTGCTCCATCCCCACCCGCACCAGCACGAATCGTTGTCGATGCTGCCGCTCAGCCTGTTGTCTCTGTGTTCTGCAATCCCTGCGGCGCCTATCTCAGCCTCAAGTGGTGCATGGGGTTGGACAAGTATGTAATAGGGTGTTCCTGCCCTAGCAACGCAGTAGTTGAGCGGTGCATCAGCGGCCAACGCCAACTTAGGATTTGTATTCCGATTGGTTAATTAATGTATGCTGAACCTCACTGGGATACAAAACCTAATTGTACAGCCATTAACTTAAGGGAATGACTATAATTGTACAGTCATTAAACTTAAGGGAATAATGACTAACCTTGTGTGCCGTAAGGCTATGGAGGAAGTTGGTACGGCACCGGCAATCTCACAATCACAATAGATGTCTCTCTTGGTCGCCTTTTCCGCAAAGTGTGACCAGCTTGGTCTTGATCGTCTTGCAAAGGGCGAGGCCATCCTGGAACACAAGAAGAAAAAGTGTGATTAAGGAAATAGATTTCTGGAGATATATAATGAAATGATACTATGAAGGAACGATTTGCTATTACCTGGCTTGAGCAGTTCTTTTTCCATTCATGAAAATTGTGTTATTTATTTGAGTGTTCGGAGGCCATCGAGTACGCGCACCTCCTCGCCGATATCAAAGGCATGCTCGCAGAACTCTTCGCGACGTCCGCGGCCTCCCCATCGCCGCCAACTGCGACGACTCTCGCGAAGTGCTCTGCCGTGGGTCCGCCGGGATGCTGCCTGTCCCGCTCTCCTACACCTCGATCACGCCCGTGATGACCCCGAGCTGCCCCGCCGACGCCGCTGTCTTCAAGGAGCTCGTCTTCCTCACAGCCTCGCGCATGAATTCCCCGATGGGACCCTCCGTAGCTGCACCCCTATGACGCTCTCCGTCCCCGGCGCTTCCGAGAGGTCCACATCGTCTCAAGCGCTGTTCCCGTGGACTCACGCGCGCGCTTCCCGGCCCCCGCCCGTCATCATCGCCTTCAACCTCGACCCAAGTGACATCGACCCCAAGCGCGCCTACGCCATCTACGCCCGCGTCAGCCCCGACAAGTGCACGCTCATTGCTATTCTGCTCAGTGGCTACGACGGCTCCCTCGATGACGACCCGGAGTCCGGCTTCACCTACCAAGACACATCGCCGATCGTTCGAGTCGTCGGTCGCGTGGGCCAGGCACTCGCAGCGGCCACTGTCCTCCGACTCCGAGCCGATGCTGTAGGGGCAGCCGGTGGTGGGCAGCTGGCATGGGTGGCGAGTGGCGACCATGGGGTCAGCACTACCCTTGGCAGCCAGCAACGGCGCCGCGGTTGCGCTAACCAACTGTTTGACAGTTTGCCTAGCTGGCGGCCACTGCTTCGCCGGCGTTCCCAGCGGCGAGCTCTGGGAGGAGGAGGTGCTCCACTGGGGTGCTGACAACTATGGGCCGTCCATCTGCTACGGGCCTCAAGTGTCCATCGTGGCCAGGTTCAAGACGGCGCTCAAGGCTGTGCGGTGGACGAGTGAGGTGTATGCGAGCTTCGCAACCTACACGGCGGACGCTGAGTGGCTGGTGATGCGGCACCTCGACGCGGCATTCGACTACATGGAGGGCTTCACGTTCTAGACCAGCGACGACCCCGTGGGTGGCCGTGCATGCCATTCCAGGCGGAGCCCGAGTTGTCCCATCCTTCTTCCCTGCTAGCGCCAATCCCGTCCTATACTGCCCGGAGGTGGCCATGCACCAGTACGCGCACTCAGACAGGAACGAGTTCGAGATCCTGCTGTTGGCGTTTGTCACGGGCCAGCACGCGCTCAGAATTCAGCAAGGGCTTGTTCTGGAAGCTCATGAAGGGAATGGCGGTGTGCTACATCGAGTTCACGGCCCAGGAGGTTGATGCCAGCTCTCCAACAGGACCAAGGCGGATCAGTTCCGCGGCTCGAGGGCAAGCCACATTTCAAGCGGCGGGGAATGTTAGGAGTCGCTGCCATATGGGCCTAGGAGGGATAGGCCGGCGATGGGCCTCGCTCTGATTACAAAAGGGGATCGGAGGCAGCCAAAGGGGGCATCGAAGAAAATATCAGAACGTCTTTATTGTTCATCTTCCTCCTCCCTCTAGTGCTGTTCATCTTCCCCCAACTCTATCTCTCTTGTACCCGGATCTTCTACAACCTTCTAGCATCTTCCTCCTCACTCCGATTCCCCTGCTTTGCTGCTTCCTCCCCGAACTCCATCTCATTGTAACGGATATTCAGCACTTGTTGCTCGAGTTAGGCTTGGCTGGTTCAGTGATTCGTGCTCTATTGGTGGGGATTGCTAACAAGGCCTAAGAGATGTTCTTGGCTAGGTCTTAAAAGTCTGAATAGTGTTCCTTGTTACAAAATCGTACTCCTGAATGTCGAGAAAATATCATGAAAAATGCAAGCAAGTACCTCGTATGTGCATTTCATCAGATGCTCTGTGTTGTTATTTTGCAGTGCGCCCCAAGCAGCGTTGCTTAAATTTACTGAAGTAAGCAAAAAACCCATCTGATGGGAACAGTCAAGAGTTCAGATGATGATCAAAACTTCGCAATGTCTTGGGAGGTATTTATTAGCCCTGGAGTAGAATGAGGTTGCATGAAAACTTTGCAATGTTTTGGGCTTTTGACCTCTGTAACGAGTTGACATTTTTATGTGAGTCATATATAAGCTATAGTCCGACTGGTACAGGACAAATAATAAAGGCCAGAATGTTAGTCAATGCCAACAGTAAACACCATTGAAAGATTTTGAAACGTTTAGGAGGGTGATATTTTTCAGATAAAATAAACGAGTAAGAATATGCATGCTGTAACACGTCACTTGGGCTGGGGCCCTTGGGGGTGGCGGCTAAGGCAGGGGGAGGGAGATGGCGTCGGCGGCGTGAGGAAGGAGGAGAGGGAGTGGCGGCAGAGAGAGGGAGAGAGGGCGATAAGCCGAGGGCTATTCTTTCTTAATCTCCAATGAGTACAATACCCTTATATTTATAGTCTCTAATGGACTTGTGTCTCAAGCAACTATGGGAGATATTTATAGATTGGATTCTCCTTTCCTAAACAAACCAAACTCATAACCTAAACAAACCAAACTCCTAATCTCCTAATTTATTTCTATTTCTATTTCTATTTCTATTTTCTTAATTCCTTCCAAGGGAAGAAAACACCGAGGCACCACCGTTGTTGCCGTCAGCGCTGGGCATGGGCATGCCCCCCTCCTGGGCCACGGCTGGCCCCTTGCCCTAGGCTGGGGAGGTGCCATCAGGCGTGTGACATCAACCCCTCCCTCTCCAATCAGCGCATCTTCGCGCTGAAACATTCTCCAATTGCCGATGCCACTGGTTGGTCGTCAGGTTCCCCAAGGTATCTCCTCGATTTGAATGAGGAGGTGCCCCAGGACGTCATGAGCTTGCCTGATTTTGGTGTCATTGGGGGCGAAGATGAAGGAGTAGTGGTAGGAACCGAAGTAGCCAGAGACATAGTAGTCGTATGTCATTGGGTCCTCCCTAGGTCCATGCGCATGGTATGCTGAAGCCAAGGCCGCGCCAGGGAGTATTCTTGAGAAGTGTAGCGTTCTCATGACCCATGGAGGTCATGGGAACGAGTGTACCTGACCTGCATCGACAAATCCTCTAATGTGTTTGCAGAATGTTGTGGCCACCATTGTTGGCGGTGTTGTGGTGAAGTGTTGCAAGGTGCCAAACAGGAGGTCGCCAGTGTTGTTATACGTCGGAGAGATGAGTGGGTGGCCGTCTGTGTGTTGTCTGTTGATGTAGACATCCTCGATGGAGAGGAACTGTTGGCCATTGCTATCAAAGAAGACAACCATTCCTGAAGGTAGAATGCATTGCGGCCAATCCTCTAGCAACAATATGCTTGAGGGAAACGCTTGTGTTGTCGGAGTGGATGCCAATGTGTGAAGGCCGATTGCTAGGAGATGGGGGGTTGTTGTCCCTAGCGTCTCGAGCATGTCCTGAGCAGCGGGGAGGTTGCCGGTATGTAGAGGCGATTGTTGTAGTAGATGACGCCATCGTGGAGCATCCAGGCTAGAGCTGCTGCCTGAACTGTAATGGTGTCATAGATGATCTAAAGCTCACGCTCATCCGTGGAAGCTCCCTGAAGTTGAACGAGAGTGTCAGTGATGTTGACGGGCAAGTGGTCTCGCTGGGGTTGTCATCGGTCGACAGGCATAGCGCCTCTAGGTGGTCTGTCATGGTTGCTGCTTGAAGTGGGCGGAACCTCATCTGGCGGGCGTACATTGTGGCTGCTGAATTGTAGCTGAACTATGGGATGAGTGCCCTTGCTAATGACATGCGTGTCGACACGATCGCCAAGGAAGGAAGAGGGTAGATTCGCCGTCCACCTGAACTACCGGGGTCCGCGGCGCTTGCTCCTGGGCGGCGTCATGCTCGACACGGGCTTGCGGGGCGACGAGTGGAGTTGCTGTTATGTCGTCTAGGGCACGAGTGAGGAGGATGGCTGCTTCCATCTCTTGCGGTTGATATTGAATGACCGAGTCCCGAAGCCTGTGTTGCAGACCGTCGACGAAGAGGTGGACTTGATGTAGGTTGTTGGTGATGCTTGCGCGTACTGTATACACGGTGAAGGTGTCGATGTAGTCGTTCAAGTCATCGTTGTGTCGGGGAGGAGTGAGGTCACCCCATTCTTCCTGGTCGATTGGAGGGCTGAAGTCATGGATGAGGCTCCGTGTGAAGGTTGTCCACTCAGTTGTTGGCGCCTCCTTTGTCATGCGGATATACTAGCATTGTGCTGCATCAATAAGATGAAACGCTGCAGATCGAACCTGTCCATCTGCTGGTGTGTTTTACATTCTGAAGAGTAGTTGCATCCTGGAGATCCATGGTAGTGGGTCTGTAGAGCCGTCGAATGTTGGTGGCATCAACCGAGCCATGATGGTTGGTTGTTTGGTTGCTGTCGGTGGTGCTGGTGGCTGGATCAGATCCTGTGTTGGCGGAGTGGGTGCCTGCTGCGCTGATGGCCAGTCGGTGTACAGAAGAGGGTGCTAGGCAAGTGGTGTCGATGGAGTCGTCGAAGGGCTGACAGGGCACTGTCCCTGCGAGGAAGAACCCAACCACAATTGTGCCTGTGGTGCTTGGAGCAAGCTGTCTGCCACCTTGCCAATGATCTGCGGGGCATCGAAGGATTGGGGTTCCTCCATCTTGCTTTGGAGGAAGGATCTGCTGGCAGCAATCATGACGTTCTTAGTTTCGGTCGCAAGATCATCAATGGTGGCTTCTCGATCCAATTTGGCTTGGACACCGGTGAATGCTTCGCCATGGATGCGTGCTTGCTCGAAGTCGTGCAGGCGGGTGTTGAGGTTGACTAGTTGCTAGTGCATGTCATCGAAGGTCCTGCAGAGTTGTTGGCGAAGTCCTAGAGTAGCTGCTGCACGAGGTCGGCGTGGAAGCCATGGATCGTCTAGCACGTCACTTGGGCTGGGGCCCTTGGGGGTGGCGGCTAGGGCAGGGGGAGGGAGATGGCATCGGTGGCGTGGGGAAGCAGGAGACGGAGTGGCGGCACAAAGAGAGGGAGAGAGGGGGATAAGCCTAGGGCTATTATTTCTTAATCTCCAATGAGTACAATGCCCCTATATTTATAGTTTCTAATGGACTTGTGTCTCAAGCAACTACGGGAGATATCCTGATAGATTGGCTTCCCCTTTTCTAAACAAACTAAACTTCTAATCTCCTAATTTATTTCTATTTCTATTTTCATAATTCCTTCCAAGGGAAGGAAACCCCGAGCCGCCGCCGCTATTGCCGTCAGCACTGGACATGGGCACGCCCCACTCCTGGCCGCGGCTGGCCCATTGGCCCTGGGCTGGGGAGGTGCCATAAGGCGTGTGACACATGCCCACTTGAACAGAATACTCAAAAAATATATATGGACAAAATCATAATTATTACTCAATAGTGCTATGAAGTGTTGTACAGATGCTGGTTTACCGAGAGATTATTCGTTGCTCTGTTAACTAGAGGTAAATCAAGCTGTTGTTGTTTAGTAGTAGAGGTTTTTTTAAAGATCTATCTCACTGTACCAACCGAAACATGGAGAACCGATTAGCTACCTTCAAAAAATGGCAAAGAAATTAAAGGCAGGGCCACGAGAGCCACTTTTCCTTCGTAGGCTCTTTTACTGATACTGCCCTATTGGCCTATAGAAAAATATAGTTTAGTCGAGAAGCTATATTTGTGCAGGAATGCAAGATGTTGGAAGTCTTATGGACTCAACTAAAGTCTGTTTGGCACAGATCCAATTCTAAGATCCATGTAGAATTTAGAGATTCTAGGATAAAATAAAGTGACGTTTAATCCAAATAATAGCAAAATTGCTCAACCAAATGATGTGCCCATAGCTCCAGCTCTACGAATTTCTGGATCTGGAGCTGTGCAAACAGGTCCTATCTGCTAGTTTCTCAATCATGCTTATGCACGATGCTATTCTTTAGGTGGTAAACAAAAAAAAAATGGTGGTGCGGTGGTACATGGGCCTACATGCTATCAGCCCAAACAGGCCCGCTTTCTATCTTCCCATCTCTTTCCCAATAATATCTTCCACTCCCATGCTCGCCCAACCGTATTCCTTGCAGTGCACTCCATAGCGCGCCGTGCGACTCCCCCATCTAGCGCTGCGCTCTCATCCCATGCCGCACCCCCTCCGTCGCCGTGCCGTGCTCCATCCCCCGCCGCACCCACTCCAGTTCGCTGCACGCTTCGCCCTAGCTCCAGCTCATTGCGTGCCGTGTGTCCCAACTGCTGCGCGCCGTGTCTTGTCCCCCACGTGCGCCGATGTGCTGCTAGGGTGCTAGAGAGGTGCTGCCGCTGCTGCCATTCCCACCAGAAGATTGTGGCCGCTGTCGACGCCGTGGTCGCCGCGATGCACGACCTCAGCAAGGAGATGTTGCAATGCTAGTATGTTGCAAGCGTATGTTTTGAATCAGACTCTCTACCATGCATGGATGTGGATTTCATAAAAATATGTGGAATCAAATTCTCTTCGCTTTTGATTCTTTCAGTTTCGGTTAATTATGCCTAGGTGGCTAGGTCTACAAACTTGTATTGATGTGTTTTTGTCTAAGAATCAGACTCTACCATGCATGGATGTGGATTTCATAAAAATATGTGGAATCGAATTCTCTTCGCTTTTGATTCTTTCGGTTTCAGTTAATTACGCCTAAGTGGCTAGGTCTACAAACTTGTATTCACATGTTTCGTCTTAGAATCAGACTCCACACAATGATTGCATCATCAATTTCATTTGGTTTTGAATCAGACTCTCTGCCATGCATGGATGTGGATTTCTCTAACACGGGCTATATATTTTAATATTATATTTAATATTTGTAGATTAATCTAATATATATGCAATGCCATGTTTTTACACTTCTTTTGTCGTGTGAACTATAAGGTGTTAACGACTGGTTGAATAGATTTTTTTATAGATAGATCATATAAAACATGTGGTGCGGTGGTATGCGGTTACTTTAGTATTATTTATTTATAATCTATATATAGTTTCCTATTATTTATTTATTTATTTGTAATTTATATGGAGACCTGGCTTGTATTTTTGCTGCACAGGTGTACGAGTAGGCTTGTATTTTTTTGTTGTTTCCTTTTGACATATAGGTGTGGGTGGTTTTCTCGCTGAGATTTGCAAAGCGGGCTGGAAGCGGACTGGAAGTCTGGAAGGGAACCACATACGGCTACGGCAGCAGTCCTGAACCAAAAAAAATATTATATTATACAGAATAGATATGGAATATTCTTTTCTATTTGGATTAAATTAGAATTTTTATCTGTGTGTTCCATTGCGCTACGTTGGGCCGTGAGTTGGACGTCAGCCTGTCGCCGGACCTCCGGAATTTTAATTGACGTTTTTTCTACGAGCATTTACCGAGTGTGGTTTTCTTTCTTTTCGTGGAGTCCGTTTAGGATTGTATGTGTGCATATTCGTTTTTCTATCGTGTTGACACGAGATTGAGTCTTACGTGAGATTGAGTCACGGATGGTTACATCTTATATCTTACACGTAAGATCATTGATGAAAAAAAAATTATGACGGAAATTTTGCCTCTTTATTATTAGGTATATATAGATGATAGATGTATCGAAATCGAATAGTTCCTCATGTCTATCGGTTGCTTTGATTCGATGGATCCTCGTTTAGATTGGTTCTACTATGTTTCAGTCGGATTTCTGGCCTCAATTAGGGCAACCTTTTCTTTTGTACTATCAACTTGCCATGAACACGATGATATTATGTTCAGGTGCCGTGACGACAAGGAGCATGAGGCTAAGGGCATGTACAACCCACAGACGGGGTCCGTCTCTGAGCGTCTCGAATGTATCATACAGACAGGTATAAAGACAGATCATACAACCCACAGACAGGGGGTCTGTCTCTAAGCTGTTTAATGTTTTGCATGTATCTAGGATTAACTATAAATAAATTTGTGTATACCATTGTGTGACTACTTGATAGAAAATGTATCATGGATAAATAAGAGCAACATGATGACAATATTTCTTAAAACCATCAATATAATAATTATATTACATATAGTTGCAACGCCTTTTGTCTAACTTTCTTTGCTTCCATAGCGTTGCCATATGTGCTCGATTAGATCCTTCTTGAGTTTTCTATGTGTTGGCCGAGCTTTGATAGCGGAATTTCTATGAAGTGCCTCTGCGAAGGTAGGATCAGGGTTGTCGCTTGTACGCACTTCAGGTGGGAGCACTATCGTCGCACTTGCATTCTCATTCAAATCCAAGACTTCTCTAATTGAATCCTTCTCATCTTCCACTATCATATTGTGAAGGATAACACAAGCTTGCATTATGTTGATAACGTCCCCCTGCTTCCATAACCTTGTAGGTCGACGAACGATATCAAAGCGTGATTGCAGCACACCAAATGCGCACTCAACATCTTTCCTCGCCCCTTCTTGCATCAATGCAAATAATTTGTCTTCGGCCGACTGAGGGACCGTTACTGTCTTCACGAATACTGCCCATTCTAGATATATTTTATCGGCAAGATAGTAACCCATGTCATACTATGTTCCGTTTACATTATAGTGTACTGTAGGAGCTTCCCCTTTTATTGCTTGAATGAACAGTGGTGACTTGTTTAGAACGTTTATGTCGTTCTGGGACCGGCGGTACCAAAGAAAGCATGCCATATACGAAGATCCCGAGTTGCCACTGCTTGAAGGATCATAGTAGGAATGCCTTTGTCACCACGTGTGAACATGCCTGCCCAACCTTTCGGACAATTCTTCCATGCCCAATGCATACAATCAATGCTTCCCAACATTCCTGGAAAACCACGAGCGTCATTTTCTTGTAAGATTTTTTCTAGTTCATCGCTTCTTGGAGGGCGTAGATATTCTTCACCAAAATTTTCAATCACTCCTTCAGCAAATTTTCCCAAAATATCCAAACAAGTGCTTGCAGCAATCTTTAACACCTCATCAAGTTGATCAGCCGAGGTTCCATAAGCTAGCATCCTAATGGCAGCAGTACACTTTTGAAGCGGTGAAAGTCCACCTCTACCAGTTGCATCGTGTCTTTGGGTGAAATAAGGAGACCAATCACTAAGTGTGTGCACGATACGTAGGAACAATGGCTTATTCATTCTAAATCTCCTACGGAACATCTCATCAGTGTAGATAGGATTTGCAGAAAAATAATTAGCGACAAGATCTTCATGACCTGCTTCTCGATTCCTTGGTATGTACCTCCTTGGTCCACTCTGTCGGCGGCGACGGCTTGATTCAATTGATGCTTCTTCATCAATCCTGGCCTTGAATTCCTCTGCTGCCATATCTTGTAAGATTTCATCCTCTGCTAGCATATCTTCCACGGTGAACACCTCTGTAGGATCAAAGTCTTCGGCATCTTGCAGCTCGTCTTCTTCATCATGCGGATCCATAGGAACTAACTACAGCAGGGTGGTGGAAGGGAGAAATGTAGAGTGGGTGAAGGGAGAAATGTACAGTTGGAGGATGCAACCGGTACCATTTTATAGTACGAAAGCTAACACATTCACATACTAGTGGAGCACTAGTGACACGGAAGCCTCTGCTGCAGTTCTAATATCTTCATGCTGCTGCAGTTCTAATATCTTCATGCGTTTTGCATTTGTTTCCTCCTGGAATTTGCTAAATCTACCTAATTTGTCTAGATCAATAGCAGATTCCTTTGAGTTACCATCATCATCACAGCTGGAGCCTTTTGACTTGCCTTTTGCAGCAAGAGCTGCCTTCTGACTCATTGGTCGCTTTGGCATCTCTTCCAAACTTTCATCATCTTCATCCCTTTCTTCTTCAAGGTGAAATGATTTCCTTTTACGTGCATTTTTCAGATCTTCATTGTATGTTTTCCACTTTGACACTTTTTGGCAAATTTTCCAAACTTCAATCCCAATAAAAGGTCCTAACTTTGCATCTTTGTTGTCCTCCACATAGAACTTGTGGGCTGCATCAATCCACATTTGATCGGAATATCCACTTGTAAATAATCTGCGAGCCTTAACATAAGCACATTCAAAGAGATCTGTCCACCTGTTAATCTTGTGCCATCTATCCTTGCATTGCTTCAGATTTCTTTTACGAAGTGTTGGGTAGTCTTGTTGTAAGATTCGACAACTTCACTCCAATATTCTTTACCACCCTTATCGGCTCCACAGGTAGAGTCTGTTGAATGTTCTATCCAAGCGCTCATCAATCTAATATCCTCGTCCTCTGTCCATAGGATCCTCCTCTCAGTCCTAATATTGTCATTGTCATTATAAGGCGGTGGAAGCAAGATTTCCACTTCAGGTGGTGAGCTTGCGGGACTGCTGTGAATAGATGCACCAACCAAATGAAAGTTCTGTGGCTGATTACCGAAGTAGCTCATGAAACCACCAGGTGGGCGTGGGTCTTTATCCCTGCAGCACATAGGTAGTATTAACAGCATGCAGTTTTCAGAATGACTGACAGTATTACAAGCAAACATAGATAGTGACCGAAATTACTGTAAATCAAGGAATACATGCTGAATAATTTTTTTAAAGGGCAAACACATTTCAGCTAAAAGCTTCTAATGACTTCCCTGTCCATGGTAATTTACTACAGGTAGGACAAAATCATTTGCAAACTAATGATTTACTAGCTCAGTATAACAAAAGTAATTCATCTAAGGACTTCCCTGTCCATGGTATAACAAAAAAAAGAAACTAACTCTGCAAGAGATTGCTAACACAAAGAGACTGAAAAGCTCTAGTTTTCAGAAAACACACATGAGCAATTCTGTTTTCAGAAAAAAATTCACCATAGGTAAACACACATGAGTAATTCTGGTTTCAGAAAAATTCATATGCTAATATAGACGCAACAGATATGATTTTCCTAGAACTGTGAAGAGGCGAACTTCCTGCTAGTGTATCAAATTTAACTATCCTTCCAAACCATATATCTCACAGGCAACAAACTGAACAAGCCGATCCCAGAAACATTTGTGAATTGATGATTTACTCACAGACTTAATTGAAAAACTCACAGACTTAATCGAAATAATCTTCTAGTGCATCTTAACTAGGATTGAAAATTGAAATAATCCCAAACTTATAGACACAGATCCATGAGTTTTGAGTGAGTACCATGATGCATCTAAAGCTGCCGAATGCCCAAATCCAGGAGAAGAGGGATCACCGCCGGCTGCATCCCACCAAGCTTGAGACGGTGAAGGTGGGAATGGAAACCCATCCATGGACGATGAAGAGATGGGGAAGCCACCTCCGCTGGATCCATCGATTGAGGATGGTGCCGTCGCCGCGCCCTTGCCGAAACCACCATTGATTGGGCGGGTCGTGGCCGCTGCTGAGCCGCCACCACGTCCGAGAGAGCGGGCCGTCGGCACCGAGCCGCCACCATGACCCATGGAGAGAGCCGTCGGCGCCAAGCAACCACTGCGACTGAGGGTATGGGCTGGGGCCGAAGCGGCCGCCCCAGCCAACGACGACGGTGACGAGCCCTTCTTCTTCCTAGCTGCGGCTGCCATGGACATCTCGGGTGCACCAAATCGGAGACGCGAGCGCGAGATGGAGATGGATTTGGGGAAAGTGAGGATGCGGGGATATATGAAGGTGGAGATGAATTTGGCGCGGAAAAATCCCGCGCGCGCCAAATCGACTGCTGCTGCGCGCGCCTGCTGCCCGCGCGGGATCCGAGCGAGCCGTCGCCTCTAGGAGACGAGGTCGTACAACGGAGCCGCGCTCGTCCATTCCGCATCGGAGCACAGGACAGGTCCGTCGCCTCGCGAGGCGACGATGCGGGCGTCTCTGAGTTGAGCTGGGGGGTTTCTGCAAAAAGTCCGTTTCCGAGACGAGAAAAAGACGCCCGTTGTACGTGCCCTAAGCCTGCATCTGCACAGAGGCTGCTAGAGGCGTCGTCGTCTTTGTGTGGCTCGCAGGCAGAGGCATTAGCTCAGGTGTCAGTGTCACAACTATCTGGAGGACTCTGCCTTTCCTCGTCTCCCGTGTCACGCATATGGGAGAGGCTGCGGCGTGATTGGGGACGCCGGTTTTATATCAGGCTCGATCTGCAAGGATGTTTCCATGCATATCCTGATGTGGGTGGGCCATTTCAGAGCTTACTAGAAACAAAATGGATTTCATTTCCCCGAGGCTGAGGGGCGCTTTAAAGACCGCACCAGTGGGCCCAAGCGGCCTCTAGGAAAACAAACAAGCCCAACTTCACCCCGCCGACATGGTCTAAGGGCGGAGCCAGGAAAACAAATAGGCCCATACTGGCACTCGCGGACAGCAGATAGAAGTTCATGGAGGAGGTGGTCAGAACTGGTTTTGTTTTAATCTTGGCAGTGCAGCAAATACTTTCGTTCCAAAAATTCATTAAGGTCATAAGAATGGACACGGTTCTTTGCACCGTCTGTAGCTCAGGCTCACTAGTACAGAAGTGACATATACTCCCGGTTGGTAACCCCTTTCACTCCCGGTTTACCAACCGGGAGTACGTTTTCGGGAGTAAAACTTTCGGAACCGGGAGTAAAGGGGGACTTTTACTCCCGGTTGATAATACCAACCGGGAGTAAAGAGTCCGCTGGACCTGTGGCCTCGCAGACACCTTTACTCCCGGTTGGTATTACCAACCGGGAGTAAAAGTCCTCTTTTTTTTTCCTTTTTCTTTTTCATTTCAATTCATAATTCATTTTGATTTTAAAATAAGTTTTTGTATACAATTTTTGCCCTACGAATAATATATGCATACGCATGCGTATAGTAAAGTTTGGTTTCGAGCAATGTACGCAAGTAACCCGACTAAAAAGAAAGTATATACAAACAATTTGTGCACCATATATAATATAAGCTTGCATTGTATATTTTCATCATCATGTCTGACTTTCATCATCATATCTACTCTTTGGATCCGATAATAAGTTGTCATGACCCATTACATTCAAAATAAATTATCATGACCCTAATTTTTTGGAAGCCATTGTTCATCGGGGTTAAAGTAGAACTCGGCGCCGGGCTTTAAGACCTGTTCATTAAGAAATCCTGCTATCGTCTCTTGCATTGCTTTGAGATGGTGTGTTTGTAGGGTTTTCCCTTTCAAATTTTTAGTCTGCAATTTGAGTTAAAGAAATATTATTAGTATATATATCAATAATAATGATAAATCAAGAAAAAGTAGTAGTATTTAGATACATACTTTTTCATACTCTAGATTAGTTCTTTTTGAGCACAACTTCAGAAACTCACAAACATAGTATCCACATAGATCGGTCCCCTGTGGCTGGCGCAGAATCCACTTTAGGAAAAAAACAGATTCAGTATCCAATCCGGTATAGGTAAATTGATACATATAGGAAGCAACACAGGGAAATTGAACTTATAGAGCAATATAGTACTTACTCGAAGTTTATTTACACGCAATGGCGCTTTGCGTTGTGTCATATGGTGTTTCTGAATAAATTCTTTCCAAACACTGTCCAATAAAATTAAAAATGTTTGGAGTATTAATTATTGCATATAGAGAGACTGATATATACATATATAGAGTTGTGCTAGAGAGACTGCAATTACCCCTGGATAATATCTATCATTTCTTGGTATTCTTTTTGCTCTTTTCTCATCGAGTCCCAGATGACTAGAGAAGATATCTCTAGATCGATTTCCATCAATATCCAGTGATTGCTACGTGCGTATGCATACGAAGGTACATAACACTCATTATTTAACTTGTTAGAGTCAACATATATATATATATATATATATATATATATATATATATATATATATATATATATATATGGTAGAGTCAACATTATGAACACTCACCTGAAGTTATAGGGGAAGAGTATAACCTTCTTGTCGTGTTGCTTCTCTAAGAACATCTTGATATTGGCCACCGTCTCCGAGTACCATGTTGGTTGGGGTTTAGGGTCTTTGAATACAACATGTGGATCAATGAAACCAATATCGGTACACCCTCTCTTTTTGCACTCTCCCATCTCAAATCTGCATACATATATATATTGAGGATAATGAACACACATTATAGATGTACTTCCGTAGTGACTTATTGTTAACTAGTAGAAAGAATCACTTACAGACAATAGCAGCTTATGATAGTTTTGTCTAAAGAGTATAGGTGACATAGTTGGTGCAATTCAGAAAACTCCAGGTACATGACATCATTGCCCCGGAACCAATGTTCGTCTCTAACCCTGATACAAATAGCACTTTCTTTCCGGGCACACGCATCGAGGTACCAGTTGTTCAGGGCGTACATTTGCGTCCCCAAATCATTGAGTTTTTCAGGATCCCATAGACTCCTGCCATGCTCATATTTCTCCCAACTTGAGACTACCGGCGCGGTTGCAAAGACCATATCGGCAATGTCGACACCACAAGTGGTAGCATAGAAGTTACAAAGTTGTACCAAGTCGACTGGTCCATCATCTTGAGGTATTTGTAGGAGGTCTATGTTTGATCCATATTCATTACCAATAACAAGTGGGGAGTGTGATTGCAATTCTTGTTCTCCGAGTTGTGCAACACCCTTCCTTGCTTTAACCATTTTCT
The DNA here is from genome assembly GCA_022457205.1 of Saccharum spontaneum. Lineage (NCBI taxonomy): Eukaryota > Viridiplantae > Streptophyta > Magnoliopsida > Poales > Poaceae > Saccharum > Saccharum spontaneum. The sequence continues at coordinate 15,709,221 of CM039596.1, read as the reverse complement.
TATATTCCTTGCTTAGAGTGCGGTCATAATCAGATAGGGGCGAGGGCTTACGAGATTCCCGCCTCTTTTTTTGTACATCATCCACCATCCGCCTTAGTTCAGCTGGAGGTAGGTGGAAGTGCTTCTGCTCCATCGGCTTCTTCGCCCCCTTGGCCATCTTTGAGAAGAATAAATTATTCGTTTCTTTGACTGCATCATCTAGTTCCTCTGTACTCTTTTCACCAACCAATTTTTGGGGAATTTGCCTTGTTGGGTGCACGGGGGCTTTCTTCCTCGTCTTTGTCAGCGGGGCAGATGACTTTGTCATGGCAGGACAAGGTGTCGAGGCGGTTCTCTTCTTGGTAGATGCGTTTGTCACTTGAGGAGGCGGCGGCGGTGGTGGTGGTAGAGACCGCCTTGGAGATGGTAGGGATGCACCCATCATGGGAGGAGGCAGTGGCGGTGGAGATCGCCTTGGAGATGGTGGGTATGGTACCGTGTCTTCTCCATCGTAACCACCGCACGGAGCACTAAGCTGGTCTGGGGATTGGATTATTGGCCTGTTGTATGAGTACAGAAAAGAATGAGGTATGAGTACATTGTTATTTAAGTGCTAATAGAAAACTAATGAAAATTTTTGTTTTGACGTTAAGTTTCATGCGTACCTATGGTCAGGTACTTGAGGAGGCGGCGACGGCATCCCAGGAATAATGATGTAGCGCTTACGCCATGCAATGAATGACTTCTCTGCTTCTCCTACAGTAGCAGAACCATCACCTCCAGGAATGTCAAGAGGCACATCTTCAAAACCTCTAACAGCTTTATCCACTGAGACGGAAGCGTATCCAGCTGGTATTACTACACCATGGATTCTTGGTGTCTTTGTACGGTCTATAGGACCCACAACACCAGTAGCCACCATCACAGTGCCATCATCATTTGGAATGTGCAGCTCACATGCTGTAAGTTTATCGATGTCATCCACGGGGAAACGCTCATCTTGCTTTGGCAGCTCTGTGGAAGCACAACTGCTTCTCAACGTCTGATTCGCGGGGCTAAGAATGTTGGTTCCCGGAGCTATTGTAAGCCCCTGGGAACTCATTGCTATTTGCACTTGCCTCTTTACTTCCTCTTGCATTCTCGCTTCCATTTCTTCCTCTCGCCTCTTTGCATCAAGAACATACTGTTGCAAGATGTGGAGCTTCTCTGCCTCCTCATCCTTCTTTCTCTGGCGGCTTCTGTAGGTATCTCTCCATTGAGGGAAACCATGCTCCCACGTAACCGCCCCAAAGCCTCTTGTTCGGCCAGGATGCTCATCAGTCCCAAGGATATATGTCAGTTCATCCTTCTCTCTGTTGGGCCTGAACAGTCCACTAGCCTTAGCTTTTAGAATTTGAATTAATTTTGTTGTTGCTTCCTCTAGTTTTTTGCCATGAACCATCTTTCCAGTGAGTGGGTCCAGTGATCCCCCATGAGCTAAATACCAACGCCTCGTGCGTTCAGGCCACTTGTCTGATTCGGGTTCGATCCCCTTTTCACGAAGTTTTGCTTCTGCCCTTTCCCACTTTTGAACCGCCGTTAGGTAGCCACCTGATCCCATGTTATGGTGGTATTGCTTTTTGTGGGAATTTTCTTGGTTCCTTCTTGCCCGTGCCATACCCTCTTCCGATGTCTTGTACTGTACAAATTCCTCCCAGCAGGGCCTCTGCTTCGCGAGCGGGCCCTTAACGACGCGCCAATCTGGAGTCTCGTCATTGCTGACGTATTTATTGAACAGCTCCTTCTTCCAAGTCTGAAATTGTGTAGCCATCTTCTTCATAGTCCAATGCTTTATTGAAATAATCATCCCCCATACCAATATATGTTTTCTTTCCCAGTGTCCCCTTTCCACTTAGCCTCCCCTCGTGTCGTGATTTAGGAACACCAATCGGGTCAAGGTCAGGAATAAAGTCAACACAGAACTCAATGACCTCCTCTGTTCCGTAGCCCTTGGCGATGCTGCCCTCTGGACGAGCGCGGTTGTGAACATATTTCTTTAGAACTCCCATGAACCTCTCAAAGGGGAACATGTTGTGTAGGAACACAGGACCGAGAATAGCAATCTCCTTGACCAGGTGAACTAAGAGGTGTGTCATGACATTAAAGAAGGATGGAGGGAACACCAACTCAAAGCTGACAAGACACTGAACCACATCATTCTGTAGCATAGCTAGATCTAGTGGATTGATTGCCTTCTGAGAAATTGCATTGAGGAATGCACATAGCTTCACGGTGGCCAGACGTACATTTGGAGGGAGAATTCCTCTTAGTGCCACTGGGAGCAATTGCGTCATGAGCACGTGGCAGTCATGGGACTTTAAGTTTTGGAATTTCTTATCTGGCACATTTATTATACCCTTTATATTCGAGGAGAATCCAGATGGTACCTTAATGCTATTTAGGCATTCAAACATGCTATCCTTCTCTTCCTTGCTAAGAGTGTAGCTAGCAGGGCTTAAGTATTGGCGTCCATCATCTGTCTTGGTTGGATGCAAGCTATCTCGTTCTTTCAAACACTGAAGGTCCTGTCGTGCTTCAAGTGTGTCCTTAGGCTTCCCATACACACCCATGAATCCTAGCAGGTTCACACAAAGATTCTTTGTTAGGTGCATCACATCGATTGCGCTGCGGACCTCTAGGACTTGCCAATAGGGTAGCTCCCAAAATATCGACTTCTTCTTCCACATTGGTGCATGCCCGTCAGTGTCGTTCGGAACAGGTTCACTGCCAGGTCCCTTCCCGAAAACTACTTTCACATCCTTTACCATCTCTAGTACATCCTCACCACTCCGGTTGGCAGGCTTGGGCTGGTGGTCTGCCTTACCTTTGAAATGCTTGCCTTTCTTTCTTACAGGGTGTGTCTTAGGAAGAAATCGACGATAGTCAAGGTACACGACCTTTCGACATTTTTTCAAGAATATACCTTTACAATCCTTGAAACAGTGTGTGCAAGCATTATATCCCTTGTTTGATTGTCCTGAAATGTTACTTAGAGCCGGCCAGTCGTTGATTGTTACGAACAACAAAGCGCGCAGGTCAAAGTGTTCCTGTTTGTACTCATCCCACACACGTACACCTGGTTTTTTCCACAAAACTAGAAGTTCATCAACTAGTGGCCTCAGGTACACATCGATGTCGTTGCCAGGCTGCTTCGGGCCTTGTATGAGTACTGGCATCATAATGAACTTCCGCTTCATGCATAACCAGGGAGGAAGGTTGTAGATACATAGAGTAACAGGCCAAGTGCTATGGCCACTGCTCTGCTCCCCAAAAGGATTCATACCATCCGTACTTAAGGCAAACCTCAAGTTTCTCGCGTCATCTGCAAAATCCTTGAATTCTCTGTCGATTGCTCTCCACTGGGACCCATCAGCTGGGTGTCTCAACATGTTGTCTGCCTTACGGTCTTCTTTGTGCCACCGCAACAACTTTGCATGGTCCTTGTTTCTGAACAAACATTTCAGACGTGGTATTATAGGAGCATACCACATAACCTTGGCAGGGATTTTCTTCCTAGGACATTCGCCCTCAACATCACCAGGGTCCTCTCGCCTGATCTTATACCGTGATGCATGACATATCGGGCATTCATCCAACTTCTCGTTCTCCTCGCCATAGTAGAGGAAACAATCATTTGGACATGCATGTATCTTCTTGATTTCTAATCCCAAAGGACAGACAAGCTGTTTTGCTTCGTATGTAGTGGTGGGCAATTCATTGTCCTTCGGAAGCATCTTCTTTTGGATAGTCAATAGCTCGTTGAAGGCCTTGTCAGACACACCATTCTTCGCCTTCCACTGCAGCAATTCCAGTGTGGTACCCAACTTTTTCTGCCCTGCATCACAAGTCGGGTATAACAACTTCTTGTGGTCCTCTAGCATGCGCTCGAACTTTTTCTTTTCCTTTTCCTTCTTGCATTCGCTCTGTGCATCACGAATAGCCTGACCAAGATCATCAGCAGGCTCATCTCCTGCCGCTACCTCCTGTACCTCCTCTTCAGCTTCCCCCATTGCGGTATCATTTAAGACACCAGCATATTCAGCAATAACGTCGTCGTCTAATTGTTCTTCTTCACCTTCTTCCATTATAACACCGCTTTCTCCGTGCTTGGTCCAATAAATATAGTTTGGCATGAAACCCGACTTAAACAAGTGTGAATGAATATTCCTTGAGGAGGCATATTCCTTCAAATTCCCACATAGGGCACATGGGCAGCACATAAAACCGTCTCGCTTGTTTGCCTCGGCCACATTTAAGAAATAATGCACTCCATCAATGAACTCTTGGGAGCGCCGATCAGTGTTGTACATCCAATTCCGACTCATCTGCAGTACACAATATAAGTATGTATTAAAATTTTAAGCATATAATTAGTTATATTAATTACATAACATGCATGCATGATAACTGATTAATTCATGGAAGCCTCAAAACAATTTAATTTTTACAATTAAACTATTGTATATTCCTCATTTACTAAATAAAAGAAATTAAATGAAAAAAATAAAATTCTTTAAATATCTAAACTATGAAATGGAGGATGAAGATGAAAGGAGAAAGAAGATGGTGACCTTTTCAACAACAAGAATTGATGGAGGAGTCGAAGAAATCGTTCTTATGATGACCAGTTGGCTCGTTTGAGCAAGAACACAACAATGGATGAAGCAATGACGAAGAACAGAGCTCCGAATGGCTCTGCCAAGAGAGGAAGGAACAGTGCTACGTATATATACAGAAACATTTACTCCCGGCTGGGTACACCAACCGGGAGTAAAGGTCAACTTTTACTCCCGGTTGGAGGCTCCAACCGGGAGTAAAGGTTTACTCCCGGTTGGAGCCTCCAACCGGGAGTAAAAGTTGACCTTTACTCCCGGTTGGTGTACCCAGCCGGGAGTAAATGTCATCGCATGACGCAGTATCCGTTAGGCGTGGGACTTTAGTCCCGGTTGGTGGCTACAACCGGGATTAATTGTCTCTTTACTCCCGGGTCCAAAAAATACCGGGAGTAACCCCGAAAATGATGCCGAGAGGAAAGGTCTGTTCTCTACTAGTGGCTAGTCCTAATAGATGATGTCGTACTCCAAAATCCAAGACTGTCACGTAGGATACGTGGTATGATACAGGTACAGTTGGGATCAAATAAACTTTTCAGGGCTTGTATGACACTGTTATAACCTCTCTAGTTTATAGTATCACACCCCATTACGGTATCGAACGAAGACCAATACATATATATGACATTGTTTTTTTCCCTCTTTTATTCCTATGCCATGTCAACAATTTCTTCTATGTGGCATATATTAAATGAGTATAGCACTATGTGTGTACTAATTCACTGCACTTGCTGCATTGGAAAGACTAGTTCACCGCACTTATTAGATAGAAAAGACTAATTAAAATTTCATAAAAATAATATTTTTTACATAATTTTATTATTTTGTCCTCGAGTCAATGTGACAAATTTATACAAGAATGTGCGAAGTATCATCTTCAATAGAAGATGGACTGAATTTTGTCCATATAACTAGATGCTCATGCGACACGAGTAGAGGTGGAACTTGGGCCGGGCCAAGTCAGCATGACACAGCACTCATGTGCTTCATGTCACTCTGGATTGTGGTCTCAGATTGTGGTCTCTAGGCATGCGAGCTATGTCGGGTCCTGCCGGTACAGCACAATAAGTCTTCGCTTCGGTCCAAGCATGGCACAAGACACACATCAGCATGCCTTCATGTCATCTCAGACCAAACGCAAACCTCAAAATATATATTTTTTTAAAGATCCGGTAGCCCAGCTTTGTATTAATAAGCAAGAAGAGAGTTGCAATCTTACATGCGCGAGGGCGCTGTCTCATATGGCAGACTGCCGTATGAGACACATTGAACTTAGCTAATTACTCATAGAATAGTGTTCAATCCTTATGTAACTAAGGGCCCTTGCCCCAGCCGACGCCCAAACCAAGCACTCGTCCGTCATCCATGTGAAGACAGCTTGCTCCTGACACCTTTCGCCATTGAAAACAATTGCATTTCGCTGTTTCCAGATATGCCAAAGAGTTAGTATTGCTATTGAGTGTGCTGCTTTAGTCGCTTCTTCAATGGTCGCTGCTAACCAGTCCTCCATCCCACTATGCTCGGTCCAGGCAGATGTGATCAAACCTCAAAATATCTTTGTTAGTTTTCTTTGTCTACTCGTGAGTCGTGACATATTAAAACTATATACCCGTGCATTGCAACGGGAAACATGGATAAATATAAAGTATATAATAAATTAAGATATAGTTATAGATATAGGCTTGATAGTTTTTTCCTTGTATATAGTTAGAAATTTTTAAAACCGAACCCATCAATAGCGAAAGAAAGAGTTGTCATAGTTTTAGTGAAAATATGAAGTCTACGCGGATCCTTCTATTTTCCTTTGTGTCGGGTCACCCTAACTTATGTTTAAATCACACGCCAATTTATAATCTCCTTCATATAGTAGTCATAAACAGCTACCCATATGTTGCTTTCATGGTTATGTATCCATGCAGATTTCTCCTTATGATCCAATAAATGCTGAGGTATGCATGTATGTTTCCATTCTATGGCATGCCCACAAACACGGCCACATGCCTTGATCACCATGTTCTTTATTGCCCATCTAAACATGCAAGCAAGAGATCGACATGCAACGTCTAGACTTGGTCGTTGCTACTCTCAAGTAACACCATACCGGAAAAAAAACCGAAAATCTGGACTCTCAGAAAGAAAACGGGAAATAAGAGAAAGTAGGGTTCTAGAAAAAGAAGAAAATCAAAAAGACGTGCACGGCGCTGATGGCATGGACAACGAGCACAGGCGAGGGCGGCGGGCAGCGCAGAAGCACACTTTCCTTTCTTCGGCGACGGGAGCGGCGATGGGCGTGCAGGGCAGCGGCCTATTAGTAGCGTTTGGCGGAGCACGTAGGGCTAGGAGTGCTAAGTGGCACGCGGCGGGGCTGAGCTCAAAGGCACGCATGGCAGCGACAGCACGGACGGCAAACATAGGTGAGGGCAGTGACGCATGTGGTGCTATGAGCCCGCCGGAACGAACCTCTTTGCAAATATCCTCTTGCGTCATTGTTTATTTTGTGCTCCATCTTTTTTATAGCTATATACATGGTAGGTGGCTTCAATTTGGTACCCGATTTGGTCTTAAATATATTTTACAATAGTGTTGATTTGGTATGTATTTTTGATTCCTTGTAGATTTGGTCATCTATTCTTTTCACAGAGCTCTTTTTCTCTTCAAACGCGGACTCCTCTTTAAACGCCAACGCAGGTACGTGGGGCGGTGGATGAACACATATCACAGACAAAGAAAAAGACTGGAAAAGAAAAAAGAAAATTAGAAAATAAATCTGAGTTGCTTCCTTAACACCAGCAAAACGTGAGCGAGTTGGGTTCATAGGCAACGTGCGGTGCCTTAGTTTCCAAAACAAACACAAAAGGAATCTGATCAGAACATCTTAAGTTTGATTACGATTCCTAGTTATATTCAGGTTATTTGAAGATGCCATACATATGTCATATTATATATACTAGCAAATATACCCCTGCGTTGCCACGGGAGAAAAAAAATATATATTAATTTAAAAGGAAATTAATATTTTAATTTGAAGTTTTATTGTTAATGGAAAAGTTTATATTGGCACTGTTATTATCTATTTCTTTTAACTTTCCATTTTTTTCTTGATTTTCTAAATCCCTTTTTGTTTTATTATTATTTTATGTCTATTCTGACCAATGTGCCTTTTTATTGTACAATATAATTGATAAAAACAAATTTGAATTAAGATTACAGGCTTTTTAATAGCTCTTAATTAATATCCAAGAGATTTTTTAGGCCCATTCAAAAAAAATCATGCTTTGCGTCTCTTACCCTCAAGTGGCTCTAGCATGACATGCGCCCACTGCCCCGCTCCAGTGGCCACCACACACAACAGTGGCCAGCTCGCCTCGCCGCCACTCCACGCAGGCGCGCGTGAAGGCGCAGCCGCGCAGCTCAGGCCACCGCCCTCCGACTCTCCAATTTCTCAAGCTATTTTTTGATCAAGAACTATCTCTAGCAAGGATTCCAAAGACAGGCCATCCCTAGAGAAATTGATTTATGGTGGCAGGTGGTGTTATCTGCTGAACGACCGAACTGGCCAGCACAAGGTGGTAAATGGGAGCAAGGGTGGTAAATGGAAGCCTTACAATTTTCTCGTGGAGCAGACAAAAAGTTATGTATGTTAAATTACAATTATCCACATGTTGTATCTCTCCTCTAATCAATCTATAGTTACCTAGTTGATACACTATTACTTGATAGTGACACAATCCAATGGAATGATACGCTGCTAGAAAACTTAAGTTTTGCTCAACTGCAGTAGCAAGAGGAATAAACAGAACAGCTGCAGGACTGTTCATGCTGAAAATTAGTCACCTGAAGAAACACTGTGAAACTGACCGAGATAGAAAACTGCAACACCAGAAGCTACTGGTGCACACCTGAAAACCGAACGAGCAACTCCTTAGGAAAATCGAAGATGCAGAACAGGCTTGTATATATGTTATATAAAACAGGAGGTTGTAGATAGTTGAAGAGAGATTTTTCACATTCACAAAGTTAGTTAAGGGAGGGCCGGACGAAATAAATGGATGGAGAGAAATTTTGCCTCTTTATTATTGGAGAAGAAGAAGACTAACAAAACATGCCCGTGCATTGCTCCGGGGCGTATAATTTATTGTCCAGCAGTACTCGTATTAATGACAAACATGTCGTGCATAGTAAGGGGACGTACTATTGTGTGATAACATAAAGCTATTAGCTATCTTTGTCTAGTTTAATTGGGCCAACCTTTATTGCAGTTAGATATCAAGGCCTATATTAAATGGAGGTGCAATGAAGTATTAACCTCACATGAGTAGAGAATTAGAGATTTACTCCACATGAGGCATGTAATATGTTCTTAACCAGAGGCTCAGTTGTACTTTTTTTCTAAAAAACAGAAAAAGGAACAAAACAAAGAAATTCTACCCTCTTTCCTCTTTATTAGATTTCTATTATATATATTTTTTAAAAAATGGGTGGAGAGAAATTTGCCTTTTTAAAATTAGGTATAGAGAGAGAGAGAGAATAGAGATTTATTTGTATTGGAATTAGGATTCATATGCAAGTATGCAACTGAACAGAGGAAAAAATTAAAATTAGAACTGGAAAAGTGCTGCTCGAGACAGAAAAAAGAGGAAAAACAGAAGGTGCTAGTACGGACTCTGAAAGGTCTAGGATTTTGTTCACGTAAAAAAATTTAGTTCTATAATAATAGAGAGAGGATGGAGATTTATTTCTATTTGGATTAGGATTCGTACTCAGGATACTGAAGATAATAAGGATGATACTGAAGATAATAAGGATAGGATTCCTAGTTATCTTTGTTCTCTCAATAAATCATATATAGTCATATACAAAACAGGAGAGACAATTTCATATTATGTTTAGGTCAAAAAGTCTTTATAATTTTGTTGCCACGTTCTTCATAACGCCTCCTGCATGTACATCTTCAGGGACATCAATATATTATTATAGGACGGAGGGAGTATAAAGATAAACGCAATTGTATATGGAAAGGGATTTGTATCCTGTTAGAACATGAACGCACTATCCTGAGATACGTGCATCTGGATTAAGATTCCTATTCCGGTTACTCGGAGTTGGAGAGTCCTATTTTATTAAGATTTCTATTCACTCGAAATCGGAGAGATCTAATTGGATTATGATTTCTAGTTATATAAAGAGAAGGGCTATAGGCGGTTTTCTATATTCACAGAGTCAGTTAAGGGATAGTGGGATCAAAAATAGGTGGAGAGAAATTTTGCCTTTTTATTATTAGTATATATATATATATATATATATATATAGAGAGAGAGAGAGAGAGGGGTATAGATATAGATATAGATTTAGTGCGTACCATTTTCATAAAAATGACTCATAATCTATTCAAGAATTAGGCAAGAAGTAGTAAAAAAATGTATTGTAGTGTTGTAGTTGTGCTTATGTGCCATTTTTGTGCCGTGACCACCCAAACACCAAGCCGTGTATCCTATTGTCTCAGAAATCCTAGGCACGCCACAGCCCTCGCGCGTGTCATGCCGTGTGCTTTGGACCATGCAATGGCCCACCCTCAGATGGCGTGGCCAAGTTCAATGGATCGCTTGAGGCCCAACTTCTGCAAGTGCCGCCGCCGCAAACACATCTAGGGTTTCGTGAGGGAGAGGTTAGGGCGACGGCGCGATGAAGAGGGCTGCTGAGGTCAAGCCGTCGGTGAGGTGTTCCGAGGAGCCTGTGGCCGGCGACGGCTCCATCTGCGCTGTCAGCATCACCAAGCGCGCCAAGCTTGAGGAGCCGGAGGCGGCCGACGGCATCACCAGGCGCTCCCCCAAGCTCGTGGCTGCCGACGGTGCCGGCATCGCCATGAAGCGCGCTCGCAAGCCCGAGAAACTATCCAAGAAGGAGAAGGGGGCAGAGGAGAAGAGATCCAAGAAGAAGAGGGCGGAGGAGAACAACAAGCAGCCCAACAAAGTGGAGGTGGTCCATGACGTAAGCATGGAGGAGAAGATCATGGCCAAACTGGCGGAGTTCGACAAGAAGAGGGCAGAGGAGAAGAGCAATAGATCCAACCAGGAGAAGAGGATAGAGGAGATTGCCTCCAAGGTCGAGGAGCAGGTGGCCGGTGACGGCATGAAGAAAGAGAAGAGGACGAAGAAGCCTGAAGGCATCGAGGTGAGAGAGATGGCGGACAACAAGGTGATGAGAGAGATGGCAGACAACGAGGCTGGCGGGATGAGGAAGAAGAAGATTGTGACGTGGAGGTTGAGCGAGGAGCTCCTCGAGTACCTGCGCACCAAGGAGGTGATGGGCCTCCTAGCGACTGAGGCGCCACTCCCACTCTGGACAAACAAGGTCGCAGGAGAGCTGTTCCTCGACCAGAGACTCAAGGAAGAAATCGCTGCTGAATTCCAGGAGAACAGAGAATTTGATGCCCACGTCCTGTACCAGTACCGCACCAAGGGATACGTCGAGATCGAAGAGGAGGAGGTCTCCGACGAAGAGGTTGATGAGGAGGTCTCCGACAAAAAGGATGATGTGGAGGCGGATGGGATCCTTGTTGGTAAGAAGCGCGCTCGCAAGCCCAAGAAACCATCCAAGAAGGAGAAGGGGGCAGAGGGGAAGAGCAAGAGATCCAACCAGGAGAAGAGGACCGAGGAGAAGAACAAGCAGCCCAACAAGGCAGAGGTGGCCCATGGCTTAACCATGGAGGAGAGGATCAATGCCGAACTGGCGGAGGTCGAGAAGAACAAGAAGAAGAGACTGCTAACGCTGGAGGTGAGCCAGGTTCACATGGAGGACTATTTGTTTTATGAGGTCTTGGACTACATGATGGCCAAACCCATGGTCACGTTCCGAGAATGCAACCTCTGGCAAATCGAGGGGATCTGCGATCCCTACACAGATGCCAGATATTTTGCTTCTCGTAGGAGGTCCATAGAAACCCAGGCGAACGTGCTCCAGCAGTACCGCACCAACGGGTCCGCGGTCATCCAGTTCGAAGCCACCGACGACGAGGCAGAATAATCTGTGTTCGTTTGCTAGAGACTGGCTGCAGGGTTGGTGTTAGGGATTTGATGCTATCTTCATTCATCAGTGACCTTTGCCTGTCTGTGATGCAACTATCCTAAGATCTGCTCATAATTATATGATGTAATCATGCATCCTGGTGTGTTATATTGTCATCTCTTGGTATTGGCTACTCAGATGTATCAAGTACAAGCCACTAAGCTAAGATCTGCTACAGATATCTATATTAATCATCGTGACATATACTCCGTACATTTTGTATCAGAAAAACAAAACTTCTGCGACTGCGCGCGCCGGCAAGGGGCTTGATCCCGACCCTGATGCAGTACAAGATCGATGACGAAAGGCGGCGATGTCGTTCACAATTCAGCACAGTTTTCCTCTCCCTCCCGCCGTGAGTCCACAGAGCCGAGGTAATCACTGTGATGATTTGCTACTCGAGCGTGCCCATATTAAAGTACTCCATCCTACCGGCCGTACTAATGTATACTGCTGCTCGGCCGTGCCATCGACCACCACCCATAGGAACCAGGATCGAGCCATCACTTCTGCACAAATGATTTTACGAGGTGGTGCCTTTTTACTAACCGAGACGGTCACATAATCTGACCGTCTCGTAAAATGCTTCGTATTAATGGAGGTGGTCATATTTGTTTACGAAGGCAGCTAAAAATGCCCGTCTTGTAAAAGCGAAGGCGGTCAAAAAATAACTGCCTCCTAAAATTGATTTACGGAGGGGGGTCTTTTTAAATCAGGCCATTTTTGGAGGCGCCTTTTAAAAGGCCCGCCTGGAAAAATAAACACGAGGCCTAGCAAAAGCTCGTATCCAACCCACCTATCGGGCTTATATATAAACAAAAGTTAGGGTTTCACCTCACTCTCCAACTCTCTCTCTCACTTCACCGTCCCTTAGCCGTCTCTCCCTCCCTCTGGTGGCCATCTCCTCCTTCCAGTGGTGGCGCCCCATCTCTCCCTTCCTCTCTCTCTCTCTCTCTCGGCCCCAGAGCAGATGGAGGTGGCCCCGGCTTGGTCGCAGGGGGTCCCTACGGCACGGACGGAGGCGGACGGTGGCTCGGTCGTGGGCGGCCCCTGTGGCGCGGACGGAGGCGGTCCCGGCGGCATGAAGCTCCCCCACCCGAGCAGCGGCCAGATCCGGCAACCGCGAGCAGAATTCGAGTAGGCCTCTCGTGACGATGCTAGGCCAGATCTGGCAAGCATGCGTGGAGCTCGACGGAGGGCGGCCGGATCTCAGCGGTGGGCCGCTCTCCCTCCCAGTCTGATGGGGCCGGGTTCCCGATCTTCCGTTAGGTTCAAGATAACTATCAATTTGATCAAAGAGCGATACACCGATCCGGCTTCAGATCATAAAGACCCGAACCCTGCAACATTAGCATCATGTCTCCTCCAGTTATCAACTGTGCCACAATCCGGTTGACCTCGCCGCGAAGGCTAATCCATGCTGCGAATCGAAGAACACAAGCAAAGAACGAGGTAAAATGCAACTCAAGTAAAGTGACAATTTGCAGACGTATGATTAAGATCTCAACGTGAGGTTTCACAAACCGATAACGGCGACTGTTAAAAGATTGACAATGACGCAAGTGGATAGGGTATCGATGCTGTTTTGCATCAGGACGACCACATGATTGCCTACATCAGCAAGCTCCTATCTCCTCACAATCGTGGTCTTTTAGTATATGAGAAAGAATACCTTGCCATATTGTTGGCGGTCGATCAATGGTGACATTACCTGCTCCAAGGTGAATTCCTCATTCATACAGACCATCAGAGCATGACGCACTTGAATGAGCAGCGGCTTCACACCATATGTAGAAACGGGTATTCACTAAACTTCTTGGCCTCAATTACAAGATCGTTTACAAGAAAGGTGCTGAGAATGCAGTTGCGAACGCGCTGTCCTGGCATGATCACCATACTCTGTTTTTCGCTATTTCCTCTGCTTCTCCCTAATGGGTGTCTGAGGTGATTGATTCTTATGCCGACAACTCTACTGCACAAGCCCTGCTAGCGCAATTGGTTGTTACTGTAGACCCTTAGTCTAAATGCAATTTACTCAATGGTGTCGTCTACTACAAGAACCGAATCTGGCTTGGTCACAGTTTTGAGCTACAGCTGAAGGTACTCGCTGCACTTCATTCCAGCCTGCTCAGAGGTCATTTCGGTGCACTTGCAACTTACCAGCGCATGAAATAGCTCCTCTTCTGGCCTGATATGTGCAAATCCACTACAACTTTCGTGCAGTCTTGTGCCATTTGCCTCTAGGCGAAGTCAAATCGTGCTGCATATCCTGGCCTGTTACAGGCGCTCCCCGTGCCATCCTCTTCCCAGGAAGTTGTATGTATGGATTTTGTCGAAGGATTTTCCACGCTCTGGTTCTGCTAATGCTCTGCTGGTGGTAGTTGACAAGCTGTCCAAGTTCGAGCACTTTATACCATTGTGGCACCCCTTCACGGCTTTAGCCGTGGCTAAACTTTTCATGGACAACATTTACCGCCTTCACGTTATGCCCTCTGCTATCATCTTTGATAAGAATTGGATATTCGCCTGCAACTTTTGGAATACTCTTTTCTCCATTTCTGGCACTGAGATCCATATGAGCTTCGCTTACCACCCGCAATCGGACGGTCAAATGGAACGAGTAAATCAGTGCCTTGAGACATACCTGCACTGCTTTGTGTGCTTTGTGCACGCTTGCCCTTCTCGCTGGCTCCAGCGGATCCCACTCGCTGAGTTTTGGTATAACTCTTTCTTCCACTTAGCCCTGTGCTGGTCCCCCTTTGGGGCTCTTTTGAAAGCAAGGGGGAGCAAAACCCAAGGATGGAAAACCCTCCACTAAGAACTAAGATGATAACTAAAATGATATCCTCATGGATTACCCACCCAGGGAAAAGTCCAGAATCCCGGAGGGATTGGAGTTTCCAAATTAGGCCTTGAGGTTTTGTATGGTTTCCCTCCTTGCCACTTTGGCATTACTTCAGCCACAGCCTCTCCATCTTCTGAATTGTCTGTATGGCTGGATGACCGTGAGTTGATGCTTTCAATGGTTAAGCAACATCTTATGCGCGCTCAAGCCACGATGAAGAGGCACGCCGACAAGAAGCGTTCTGATCGGTCATTCTCTGTGGGCGACTGGTTTTCTTGAAACTACAAAATTGTGTTCAATCCTCAGTTGCTCCACGCGCAAGCTAGAAGTTGTCATTCCAGGTCTTTTGTCCATACCAAGTGGTGGCTCGTGTGGGTGCAGCCACTTACAAGCTTGGACTTCCAGCTTCAGCAACACTGCATCCGGTCTTCCACGTATCACAACTGAAGGCCTCTCATGGTACTGATCATGTTTCTACTACTCTTCCATATGACTTGGTTGAATTGCAGGTTCCTCAACTGGTGCTTGATCGCCGCTGGACTACTGGTTCTAATCCTGTGGAGGAGGTGCTCATTCAGTGGTCTCGTATGCCTGCACCCTTGGCAACCTGGGAGCTCCTCGTTCCTCTGCGTCAGCATTTTCCAAGAGCGCCAGCTTGGGGTCAAGCTGGCTTCCAACAGGTGGGGACTGTCAGCACCCAAGCCCCTCCACCGAAGGACGACACCATCAAGGCCCGGCCTGGCTGAGCGCGGCGGCCCAACACTCGAGTCGCTGGCCCATCCTGGAGTACTTAGAGATTCTATATGTAATAGAGAGTAAGAGAGAGGAAAAACAGACAATGTAATAACGAACCCTAAACTCAATTTCAATCTTTCCTCTGCTTGAACTGCTGTTCTCCTCCCATCCCCTATCTTCTTCTCCTACCCCAAACTCTACTCTCTCACACAAGATTTTAGGAAGAGAGGATCAGAGCAAGTGAGATAGAGAGGTGGGCTTGTGCATGAAGAGGAGATGAATCTTACTTGATCTATACGCAATTGCTGTAGTCATGCAGGGGCTGAATATGAGTCTAACACAGTCAAGAAATCTTAAATAGAGACCAAATTATATGACACGGTCTAAAATAACCGAATAGCAATGTTTCTTCTCCTACTGCCGTATACTCCCTCAATTTGTATTGACATGTCGTATTAGCCTTTTTTTGCGGAAAAATGTCGTATTATCCTTTGTCCTAAGTTAAACATTTATATATTTGACCTTCGATTCCAAAAATATTTACATAGATTCATGACATAACATTTATGTTTCAGATTCACTATAAGAAATAGTTTCATAATCCATTTGTTGTGAAACTATAAAGATTGTTTGAAATGAATGGTCAAAGATAGTAATGTTTGACTTAGGATAAATTAGAGCTAATATGTTATATGTAAATAACAACTGTGTGAGTATTCGCAATGAAATCCAATTAAACTTTTTCCCCTCTACCGTTCCGTCCGCATCCGAGGCCGAGCACGAGTAGAACCTCCTCTTCCTCACCCTCGCCGAAGCTCCCGTCCGGCCGCCTGCGCTGAGGTGGTCACCTCTCCCCCGGCCGAGTCCCCGATCCGTCCTGAGCTGTCGGCGTTCCCGTCGCCTCGCCAAACCCTAGAGCCCCCATATCGCCGCCGCGATCACGAGTCTGGTGAAGAAAGCTCCCGCTCGTCATATGTCCGTTTCTTCCCCTCATCATGTGTCTTCTGTTTTTTTTGGAAGATAGATGTATCGAAATCGAATAGTTCCTCTTGTCTATCGGTTGCTTGGATTGGATGGATCCTCGTTTAGATAGGTTCCTATGTTTCAGTCGGATTTCTGGCCTCAATTAGGGCAACCTTTTCTTCTGTACTATCAACTTGCCATGAACACGAAGATAATATGTTCAGGTGCCGTGACAACAAGGAGCATGAGGCTAAGCCTGCATCTGCACAGACGCTGCTAGAGGCGGCGTCCTTATGCAGAGGCGAACCAGCGATTTTGATTAAGAGGGGCCGGACAAATGTGATCGTATTTTTTAGTGTGATAAAATATACATAATTATATGTTTCAACACATTTTCAAAAAAAAAATCTACCTAATTTCTAACCAAAATCATCATATTTTAATAAAAAATAGGTGAAATTAATATTTTTTGTACTATAAATACAAATATTTATATAGGTATTTAAATGAGTTTACTGTGCTGGGGCCGCGGTCCGTGCTAGCCCCCCCCCCCCCCCCCCCCCCGCCCCCCCCGGTGGTTCCGCCACTGTCCTTATGTGCTTCGCAGCCAGAGGCATTAGCTCATGTGTCGCAACTATCTGTATCAGGACACAGCTGCCTTTCCTCGTCTCCCGTGTCACGCATATGGGAGCGGCTGCGGCGTGAATCGCGTGATTGGGGACGTTGGTTTTATATCAGGCTCGATCTTCACGGATGTTTCCAGATATATCCTTGTGTGGGTGGGCCATTTCAGAGCTTACTGGAAACCGACGAGGCTATTGATCGCTATCTCGAGGATGTAAGTTGTCTCACCTGCGTTACAGATTTGAAGTTCCCCAATTTTGCATGCTTGCTTGCAGTTGATTACATATATTCAAAAAGAGCCATGTATCCACATTCGTCAGTGGCGGAGGTCACAGAAGACAATCGCAGCTTTTAGAGCATGGATGAGAAAAAACAACTATGGCCAAACTAATAAGTTAATCTAAGATTGAAAAATATCAGCATATATTTCTTAGTCTTCGAATTCCTCTTTTGGGACCACCTAAAGTTAGCAAGAGCATTTTGTAACTTTATTTGACAATTGTTAAAATAGTGCAAAAAGTCAAACTACCAGTCTGCTTAAAATTTGACAAAGCAAACATAGATGCTATAGTACCACATATACCACTTTGTTCAAACGTAGATTTTTATTATCTGAATTGTAACCTGTACAATTAGTTAACCTTCAGCCAGCTAAAGAACGGTCGTACCGTACAACAATGTTTCCTCATGTACTAAACAAAGTGGTTATAGGTTCTGTTAACTGATCAAAATAGTGTGATGAGAGCACAATTAGTTGGGCCATCTGAAAATTGCAGTGGGATACATTTTTTCCTTAAAAGAAGGTATAATGCACTTGAGAACTTATCGGCATGTCTGCATATGAATAATCTTGTATCATTTTGCTATTGCTGTTGTTATTTACTACCATGAGCTATGTGAGGTAGATCCTAGTCAACAACCTTCTTTGCAAACTAGTGAACCTAGTGCTCCCTTTGTCCCCAAAAGAGTGCAATTCTAGCTTTGTTCTAAGTCAAACTATTTCAAGTCAGAACATTTCATATAGAAAAGTACTGATATTTATGCTGCCAAGTAAGCACTATTGGATCATGGTATACCTATTTTGTTTCATAAATGTCGATCCTCTTCTCTATAAACTTGGTCAAACGTAAGAGTTTGACTTAGGACCAAGAATTGCTTGTTTTTTGGATGGGAACACTACTACACAAAATCTTCTACGTAGCGTTTCCAAAATGGCCTCGGAAGCGGGGCGGCCTGGTTGCCCGCCTCGGTTATTCGAGGCAGGGCAGCCAGGCCAACAACCGCCTCAGTTAATACTTAACCGAGACGTGCACTGTAACATAACCGCCTCGGTTAATCCTTATTAACTGAGGCGGTCGCCCTAACGTAACCGCCTCGGTTAATCAACTAACCGAGGCGGTCACCTAGAAACAACCGCCTCGGTTAATCGATATTAACCGAGGCGGGTGTTTTACATTGTCCGCCTCCGTTAATCCATTTACGGAGGCTGGCACTCTACAAGGCCCGCCTCAGTAAATGAGGCCCAGGCGCCCAGCCCACACTAGCCCACACCTGCCCACTACCACCTCTAGCATATAAAAGCAAACACAAACCCTAAAACACTCAACTCTCTCCCTCAACGCAGCGGCCGAGCGCGCCCCCTCTCCAAGTGCCACGGCTCCAAGCGTGCCCCTTCTCTGGGTGACGCCACCCTCTCCTCCCTCTCTCTCATACACACACCGGCCCCTCCTCCCTCTCACTCCAACCACGCCAGAGCCCCTCCTCGCTCCCACCATGGCAGCGCCCCTCGTCCCTCCCACACGGTGGCGCCCCTCCTCCCTCTCCCTCCCACCACAGTGGCACGGCTCCACAACAGCGGCACGGCTCCACGACTGCGGATCTGGCACGGAGAGCTCGGCAGGTGGTGGCGGATCCTCTCCATCTCCCTCCCTCTCTCCGGTGGCGGTGGCGGGTGGTGGCGTGCAGCCGGGCGGCACGGCGGCGTAGGGCCATGGTGGCGCGTGACCGGGCGACCCGCGGGCGCAGGGCTGCGCGGTGCGTGGAGGTAGGTCAGCTCTCCCATCTCCCTCTCTGTTCCTCTCTTCGTCTCCTCACTCTTCCCTCTCTCTTTGCAGATCTAGAGCCATCGAGCAGATCTAGAGACGGCAAGGAGGAGCTGGCGTGGAGGCGAGCAACAGGCGGATCCGGAGCAGGGGGGCAGGGGGCCAGCGGATCCGGCGAGGAGGAGGCCAGCGTGGAGGCGACGGCGGCGTCCAGCGTTGCTGGATCTGGCTAGTGGGCTCGGGAATAGGCTCGCCGGTGGGCTCAGGATTTTTTTTTGTTTTTTATCGATTAACCGAGGCGGGCAGGGCAACCGCCTCCGTTATTCATAGATTAACCGTGACCTTTCGTCGGAGGCGGTTGCCTTTGCCCGCCTTGGATAATGAAAAACGCCCGCCTCGGTTAAGTTTAGTGTAGTAGTGGAAGTACTTTGTATTGCTTTGTGTTCTCCACTTTTCAGAAAGTGCAATCTACTGATGAGATAGAATGTTCTCATCTAAATTAGGTGTGTGGAGAAAGATAAGGCTATAAGACAATGTCTTTACTGGCCTCATGGCACAATCAAGAGGCGTACAAGATCATCTATAACTGAGAAATCCGAAATATGTCAAATTGTTCAAGCTTTAGTGGACAAGTATAATGAGGATCATAATCTTTTGGAGGTTTGTTCTCCCTTCTGCCCTTATTGTGTCTTGTTACCATTATTGCGCTGTGTCTTGTTGCTTGTTAATGCAACAATTGCTGATTTGACCCATGCTTCTTATTTCAGGATCTTGCACACGAACTCAAAGACGTTTTACACTACCTGTCAATTTTTGAGAACCTGAATTTGTACTATCATCTCAATTTCACTACAAAGATTAAAGGGGCTGGTCCAAATGAATGTAGGGTGGACAATCTTTTCTTTAAAAGGGGCAGACCCAGTGCCAGAGGCTCCCACACGAGTGGACAATCTTTTCTTTGTGGAAATGAAATGTATGCCACAAGGAAAGCTTAAAGAACTGCTGGTTAACTGTTTCTGCACAGTTAATCTGAATGACAATGGTATCATATACTCTTTATCTTAAATTAAGTACTGTTCAAATTCAGTTATTTGGTCGCACTAACTTCAACTTATCTGCCTGTAATTGTAACGTATCTCTGGCTGTAGCATATGATCTTTACTGTGTTGACCTGTTTGTTTGCCCCTGTTCCATGTGTGCCACCTTCGTTGCCCTGGAGCTTTTTATTATTTATAATGTCAAACTGGTTAATGCACAACAATGATTGCATAATGAATTTTTATTACCTTTAAGATTATTGTGTGTTTGTGCTTGGTTGGTTCCTTTGCAATTAACTTTTTTCTTTTGTTAATAAAGGTCACTGCTATGGTTGCACCAGATTTGGAGATGTTGGTATGAAGCACCCTAGCAGTTCTGTTGCATACACTGCTGGTCACTTGAATGTGGGTTTGCCATATGGATACTTTGCAAAGTGGAAGAGGGAATATGAGGATGAGGAGGATGATGATAAATATGTATGATGATTTATTTCCTGGGAGGCTTTTCTTTCTTTCAACATTTTTGTTGCTTCAGTTTCAATT
The DNA here is from genome assembly GCA_022457205.1 of Saccharum spontaneum. Taxonomy (NCBI): domain Eukaryota; kingdom Viridiplantae; phylum Streptophyta; class Magnoliopsida; order Poales; family Poaceae; genus Saccharum; species Saccharum spontaneum. Next base: position 15,688,736 of record CM039596.1, on the reverse strand, counting down.
ACACGTGTTCTCCCCCACTTTTACAGGTGAAAGCTAAGGAAGCTGAGCTAAGGCAGATGTTCAAGGTAAAGTCATATCTTGTGGCGTATGGTAACATTTGTACTAGATATTTTCGTTTCTGGATTGATTCTAGTTCCTTGCTTCTGTATTTGTTGTCCTTAGGGCCTTGATAAGCCAGGTGTCATGAAGAAACTATGCATGCCCCCTCCGTGGGCGACTAAAAGAAAAGCACTGGACTGAAACATCACAGTCCATTGCACTTGTGTCTGAGTATACATTTCGCAAGCAATAGCCCTTTTAATAATTATGTTATCTACCCAAGAACTCTAGCTTGTTAGTTCATGTTGTTAAGACACTGAAGAAGAAAGCATATTTGAGTGGCACTCAGAAACCGTTTGAGTTAAGGTTGAGCTATTTGTAGCATGCTAGTCTTAATAAATAAGTATCTTCGGAATGCCCTCAGGAGACCTTCTAATATTATGTTATCTTCCGTTGGCCAACTGTTTTAGGATTAGGAGATGAACTAGCCTATTGTTTGGAATACATTCAAGGTCAAGAGGATCGTACTGCCTTTAGCGGCTTGTTCTGTGGAGCTATTGTTGTATCCAAAGTTTCACGCAACTGGAATCATGCAGCAATTATCAACTGTTGACCAAACCAGACCAGCACATTGGTGCACCACTGTGGCTCTGTAGTGGTCTAGTGGTGCACCTCTCTGACTGTGTAGCTGTTTGGTTGCCTGGACCATGGTGGCCCATTAGGGTGGCCAGAGCCAGGTTTTATTTATGCAAACAGATATGTTTGTTTCATTGGCCAGTTGGCCCTAGTTGTGCAGAGTTCATGTTTGTTTGGCTGCAGCACACATGCCCCAACCATCAACTACCGTAACTATCAATATGAAATTGTGTTTGTTTCTCTGGATGGGCCTGGTGGCTAATGCATTGATGTGGCGGGTGTATTCCCACCAAAATAGTATTCATTGAAGCATAAGGGGGTGTTTAGGACTGCTCCATAAACTTTACCATGGTGCAGCTCTACAAAAACCTAGAGTTTGTGGAGCATCTCTTTGGGTGCTCTCATAACTCCACCATTTTTTCTCGAACAGAGTGCGTGGAGCTGAAACCGTTTGGCTGAAAACGTGGAGCAGAGCAGTTCCAAATACCCCCTAAGTGCTTGCAAGTATAGAAGAAGAACAAAGGATGTTTAACACCAACAGAGTTGACAAATTTTAACAAAACATGTCTACACATTAGAGGCCAAAATTTTACTAAAACATTTCTACACATTAGAGGCCAAACGCAGCTAGTGGAGGGATGCAGGTTTGTTACACCTTGCTTTAGCTGAATGGGGGATAGGGAAGCAGTGAAGAGGCGAATGCTGGTGACAGCTTGACGGGGAAGCAGATCTAGTGTTGAAGAGCACTAAGTGCTCTAGCCACTGGTTGCTCAGAGAAGGAGAAGAAGAAGCCGCCCATTCGATGAAGGCCCCACACCGCTGACAAGGCAGAGCGGCAGAGAGGCCCTAACCATGGAGGCAACGACCTACTTCAACCACACTGCCATCAGGCACAGGTCGCTGCTTGAGATAAGGGAGAGAGGAGGCGGAGTGATAGTTAGGAAGCGAGAAGGAGGCGAAAGAGAGAAGAGGACACTACAAGGAATAAGTCTTTACATGACGGTTTACTGGTGACATTCTAAGGAACCATCATAGAGTCTATTGTTTATGATGATTCATTCATTAGGTGATATATCTATGACAACTTGTTTAGTAACCGTCACTGTTGACCGTCACAAATCATTTTGGCAACTTAGTGGTAAATCTGTGACGAATGATTTGGTTTGGTCACAAATGAATCATCCAACATGGCGCTGACGTGGACGTCGATGTGGCCATGATAAAATATTCCCATGTAAATAGGGAAGGTTGGACCCACTTGTAGGTGAGGTTTAATAGGGAAAAATTATTGCGGATCCAGGAATCGAACCTTGGACCTCTTGGCTCTACAGGCTAGAGCTTACCACTGAGTTACCTATCTGTTTTCGAACATTGTCGATCTATTTCGTTATTTGTATCAAAGTTTAGTGCTTTGAGATTAAGGAGACATTTGACTTGTTCGTTCAGAGGACACCAGTCACCACGATTATCCGCGTCGACCGCCCCTATCTGTGCTGTGGAGTAAACCGCGCTGGCCGCCCCTGTCCGCACAGCCGAGTGGTCAACACCGGCGGATATTTCATTTGCGGCGGTGTAGGAGGCCATGGCTGAGGCACTGGCGATGGCGTAGGAGGCCATGGCGGAGGCGGTGGCGGCAGCATAGGAGGCGCTGGAGGCATAGGCGGCGTAGGGGGCGGCGTAGGGGGCGGTTGTGTACGCGGTAGGCATCAACGAGTGGACACTGAGGGGAAGTCGATCTATGGACTGCATGGCTCTGTCAAGGCTTCCCCTCCACGACCTCTATTGCCACCCACCTAAGCTCTCGTCTAGCAAGCAGCTACAGATCTGACCCCACCTAAGTTCGATTGGTATGGATTTTGATCCATAATTTAATTCAGCGATGTACTTTGTTAGTTGATGTAGTGGTTGTAACTGAGCTGAAATGCATTTTCTACAATTTTTGATGTAGATGGATAGACGTTGGGTGCATGGTGTGCTCTTTATGCCTGAGTATGTTTGTGGTGTCAAGTCTTTCATGAACTTCATCAGAGAGAGGTTTACTGAGGCTGAAAAAATATTATGCCCATGTGCTCGGTGTATGAACCATCACTCTCTGCTCCAAAATGAAGTGTAGAGGCACATACTGATCAATGGCATGTCCAGTACATATACAAGGTGGATAAACCATGGAGAGGCCATCGAGGTTCATGTTTTGGAGGAACCAATACATCAGGATGAAAATACTAATTCTTTGGTAGCTGAGGACACTAATGATGGTGGATTGGATGGGGTGTTAAGGGACCTCGTTAGCTCTAAACATGTAAATGATGGTGGACATGAAGATGGAAACCCATCCAATGACGCTGCACCACATTTCAAACATTTGATTGAAGAGGCTAAGCGTGACCTATACCCTGGTTGCACCAATTTTTCTAGGTTGACATTTGTAATCAAGCTGCTCCATGTGAAGTCATTATAACTAACTCAACATTTTCTATATTTTTGAAGATATTGTCAGAAGCTTTCGCAGAGTTCAATACTATTCCAAAATCATATGATGAAGCAAAGAAAATGCTCCGTGAATTAGGACTTGGTTATATATCAATTCATGTGTGCCCAAACAATTGTGTGCTATTTAGGAAGACATATGCAGAACTGGATAATTGTCCAGTTTGTGATGCATCAAGATGGAAAGATCCTGAGAGGAAGAAGGTTCCTGCAAAAGTATTGCGGCATTTTCCATTGATCCCTAGGCTACAAAGGTTGTTTGTTTCCAAGAAAACATCTGAGGAAGTACAGTGGCATAAGTTGAAGAGGAAATACAATGAGAAGGAAATGACCCATCCTGCAGATGAAAAGGCATGGGAAGATTTTGACAAGTGCTGGCCTGATTTTGCTGAAGATCCATAGAACCTAAGACTTGGACTTGCCACAGATGGTTTCAAATCCTTTTAGCAACATGAGTTCATCTTATAGCATGTGGTCTGTTTTTATGATTCCATACAACTTACCACCTTGGTTATGCATGCAAGAATCCAACTTCATGATGGCTTTGTTGATTCCCGGACCTCATTCACTAGAGAAAGCCTTTGATGTTTTCTCGCAGCCTCTTGTAGAAGATTTACTTGAGCTATGGTCCGGTGTGGATACTCTTGATGCTATCACCAGAAAGGATTTCAAGCTTCGTGCTACAGTGCTGTGGTGCATTCAAGACTATCCAGCACTGAGTACTCTATCAGGGCATACCACAAGTGGATACTTTGCTTGTCTGCATTGTGACGAAAATCCTTTGTCTTATAGCATAAGGAGCAAGCTATGTTATATTGGACACTACTGTTTCCTTCCAAGAGGTCATCGTTTGCGTAGGGCTAGTGATTTTGCCTCTCTCCATGATACCAGTGCGAAGCTATGTACTTTCACTAAAGAAGAGCTGCTAGAAGAATTAGAAAAGGTTAAAGATGTTTGAATTGGACAGAAAAGGAAGCATTCAGGAAATCGTTTGCCAATTTGGGGTAGAAGGGTTTGTTTGTGGGACTTACCATATAGGCCATCTCTGAAGCTTAGACACAATCTTGATGTCATGCACAATGAAAAAAATGTGTGTGAAAGCCTCCTTGGTACCATTCTTGACATAAAAGGGAAGTCAAAAGACACAGTTAATGCAAGGATGGATCTTGCTGATCTAAATATTAGAAATGAGTTGCAATTGCGAGAAAGTAGAGATTCATATGACATGCCTAAAGCCTGATATACGTTGTCCAAGTCAAAGAAGACTAAATTTCATAATTTCTTGAAGGATGCCAAATTTCTAGACAGATATGCTTCAAATGTACAAACAGTGGCAAATCTACATGGTATGCCAGGTTTGCACCGGCATAACCTGCGATCCTAGCAATTCATACCATATATATACGTATTTTTTTGAGAAAAGAAAGAAAAAATAACCTGGCCGCTGGTCGCTGCCTCGCACGCAACGCGTCCACGCTCCCCGGAGTGGAAGATCATGACCACGTGATGGGAGGCCCATGTGGCCCATGAGGCCAGGAAGCCATGCGGCCACAGCCACGTTCAGGTCTTGCCGCCTCGGCCTTTTGAGCACCCTTCGATCTTACGTACAAACGCCCACGCGACCAAGCCACGTCGCCGTGACACTTGATCGCCGTGATGCCTTGATCTAGCTTTTTCGGCTCCATCGTCCACGCTACGTCGTGGAGAGATCAACTGCCGCATGGCCACAGGTGCATGACACAAGAGGTGGAGGCAGGCACGCGGCGAAAGCGCCACACGCCAGCACAGAACCTCGTCGTCTCGGTAGTCGCTATACACTGTGTTGGATTGGTTTAGGTGAGATTCAATCTTTTGTATTTGGCATCTTCCATTGTTGGTTTTTCCATAGAATTTTTTTGTTTACTTAATTCCATTGCTATTCGCTAACATCATAAAATTATCCGCCATACAAGTGCAGCGAGATCCGGGATTTGCCCTAACAAGTGGGGACATTGCATGGTGATGGCAGCGGCGCCTGCCGATGCTGCTTAAAATCCTTTCTCTGAGTGTAAATCTCTTACCCTATTTTATGCCTATATTTTTGAATCACCGGTATGATGTTTGAATTATTTATATTGTATTTGTGGATGTTTTCAACTTATATTAACTTTTGAATTTAAGACTTATCTTGTAATTTAGTGCATATATACCAAATTACATTAAAAAAATCAATTGTTACCGAATTGCTAAATGGTTTTACTGAATTGTATATGAAAACTTTTGGACGGCATACCCTAAGTTAAAATTCTAGATCCACCACTGTATACAAAAATGCTTAACTGCTGACGCATTCAAGTGGCAAGGCCTGAAAACTCATGACTACCACATTCTGTTGTAAAGGATTATGCTTGCTGGGCTGAGAGGGTTGTTGGATGGTGATATATATTAAACAATTGCTAAATTTGGCAAATTTTTCAGGGAATTGTGCAGCCAAATACTAAACAAAGATTTGCTAGCTTGAATGAAGACAGAAATACCGATCATATTGTGCAAGCTAGAGAAAATCTTCCCCCCTGCTTTTTTGATGTAAGGGTTCACCTTGCTGTCCACTTGCCTAATGAGGCCATACTTAGGGGACCTGTGCAATTTGGTTGGATGTGCCCAATTGAACGACGCTTGTATACTTTGAAGAGGTTTGTTAGGAACAAGGCATGTCTAGAAGGCTCAATAGGCTTATGTGGCAGATGAAGCCCTCACATTTTGCTCTAGATATATGGAAGATGTGGAGACAAGGTTTAATCGACTCCCGAGAAATGTTGGATTTTCAGATCAGTCAGCTTATATTGTTGATGTTTTTGGGCACGATGTTAATCTTATTGGTGACCTCAGTCCCTCTTTCGGACACCAAGTGTCCAAGCACTATGCCTTCCCTAACCATGAAATAATATTTTCCTAATTAAGGACTAAGTGCTTTTCTTCACATTTTTGCAAACCTTATCTAAATTTTCAAGGCAATCATCAAAAGTTTTTCCATAAACAGAAAAGTCATCCATGAAAACTTTCATAATTTCTTCAATTATATCAGAAAATATAGACATCATGCATCTTTAAAAAGAAGCTGGAGCATTACATAATCCAAAAGACATTCTACGATAAGCATAAGTTCGATATGGACATGTAAAAGTGGTTTTGCTTTGGTCATCTGGGTGGATCGGAATTTGGTGATAACATGAATACCCATTAAGAAAACAAAAGAAAGAGTGGTTCGACAGTCAGTCTAACATTTCATCAATGAAGGGCAACGGAGAGTGATCTTTCTTTGTTGCCTTGTTAAGTTTACGGTAATCAATGCACATTCACCAACTAGTGATGGTTCTTTGGGGGATTAATTCATTCTTTTTATTTTTGACAACAGTCATGCCTCCCTTTTTAGGCATAACTTGAACAGGGCTTACCCACTCACTATGCAGCACAAGATAGATGATACCGGCGTGCAAAAGTTTTAAGACCCCTTTCTTAAAAACCTCTCTCATCGCATTATTAAGCCTATTCTGGGACTCCCTAGAAGGTATAGAATCTAGATCTGTAGGGATACGATGGGTGCAAAGAGCAGGGCTGATTCCCTTAAGGTCTTAGAGTGAATAGCTAAGTAGAATGATGCTTTTCCAAAACAGTTAGTAAGCGTAGAGATTCTTCCTGAGAGAGTTTAGCACTTATGATCATAGGAGAATCCTGAATATTATTAAGAAAAGCATATCTAAGACTAGAAGGTAGGTGTTTAAGCTCAATGGAGGGCTTAGGTGGTTCTAGCAACTCATCTAGAGGTTCAGGTTCTACAGGACCTTCGTCTTCTTCCTCATCGATGAAGAACTAGGCATCATCTTCAAGGTTGGGTTCAATCAAGTAATCAAGAGATGCAACCTTAACCTCTTCCACTGGGTCTAGCTCAGGAATTGGCTTAATCTTAGCATTAAGAGAGTGAGTGATGGGCATAGAGAGCTCAAATTTTTTTTCCAAGTCTTATGTTCAACTGCTCCTTTTTTTCTTAATGGATAAGTCTTTCTATTAGTTGTCCTATTAACAGGTCGAACTCCATAACATCAAAGATATAAAAATTCAAGTGCACTTTGGTTCCATTTACCAAGATAGGAAGGGCACAAAGAATTTCCAAACTTGGGACAATGTGTCCTGAAAGAATTTTTAGTAACTTGGCTGTTGGGGCTAATGGCATGTCTTTTAATAAAGCATGAGCAAAAATTAAAGACATGATATTGACACCTACAACCGGATTATAAAGAGCATCAAAGAGAATCCTTGTTAA
>CM039596.1:15589235-15681174 GCA_022457205.1 Saccharum spontaneum | reverse complement strand
AAACAGTATTTGACATCAGAACAACTACATACTGGATCAGATCATCTTGACTAAATTGGTGAATACTAGGACCCCTTATGGCTAGTTAAGCACAATTGAAAGAAACATACCTTCCGCTCTCAACCAATCTTGGAGACACACCAACGCTTCTATATTCTTGCTTGTCAGCCGGCTCCTGTACTCACTAACAACTCTGCCTGTAGTAGAAAATGCAGCTTCAGAGGCTACAGTTGATGCAGGTGTTGCAAATACATCTTTGGCCATACGTGAAATTATAGGGTATTTAGCAGAATGCATCTTCCACAATTGCAGAACATCAAAGCTCTTTTGCCGAGGGAAAAAATCATCTTGGTAATACACATCAAGCTCATTTTTTGCTTTCCTCCTTCTCTGCTGTGTAAGGTGTTGTTCCCAATCTGCCCAGTCATCTTCGTCATCAGCAATCTCATCAATTTGTCTTGGCTGTGAGTTGTTTTCATCAGGCAATGTTGGTGAATATGCAGCGAACAAATTCTTCATTGTTGTCTTCACTTGTTCAGTGTATATGGGACCTTTCTCACCAAAACCTGCAGCCAAGCGAAATGCTACAAAATTGAACTTAAACCTGGGATCTAAAACAACCGGAACACAGATTTGTAGCAAAGATAGGTCCCAATACTTTTGAAACTTCTCTTTCATCTTGACTGCCATTGCTGCAATAGAAGAATCTTTGTTTGAAGCCTCCTTTTCTAGTCTTTCTTTGACCTTCCAGAGGACATGGAAATAAAGGTTGGCTGTTGGGTACAGTGTACCTGAAACTGCATTTGTGCCATCATAGAAAATCTTGAATATGTCACAAAGTATGTATGCAAGTGCCCATTCTGGAGCTGATGGATTATCTATGTAACTCATATCCTGTGAGTCTAAAGCTTCAAATGCTGTTCTATAATCCACTGCAGACTTTAGCATTAGGTAAGTAGAATTCCAACGAGTAGGTACATCTAGAGGAGGACGCTTCTCACATGATATACCAGCTTGAACAATGATCTCCTCAAATCGCTCCTTACGAGCTTGCGAGCTTTTGATGTACTTAACACTGTCTCGAATGTGAGCAATAGCATTGTCAAGTATCTTAAATCCATCTTGGACGATAAGGTTCAGAACATGCGATGCACAACGCATGTGGAGAAGATCACCATTTGCGACAACCAGCTTTCTGTCCAAAAGATTTTTCTTTAAGTAACCAACCATTTTGTTGTTGTTCTTTGCATTGTCTAGTGTAATACTGAAAAGCTTATGCTCTAATTTCCAATCCTGTAAGCTTTTCAATAAAGCACTGAAAATTGTGAAACCATCATGTGGTGAAGCAACCATACCAAAGCTTATAATTCTTTTCTGCAATTTCCAATCATTGTCAATGAAATGACAGGTAACACATAAATAACCTAGATTTTGTATTGATGTCCACATATCAGATGTTAGACAGACCTTTGAATCTGTATTCTTGATAATTTCTCGAAGGGATATCTTTTTCTCTTCATATGACCTCACCACATCCTCAGTAACTGTAGTTCTAGAGACTATTCTGAAAAGTGGGTTCAAAGTAGCAATGAATTTTCTAAATGGTGCATGATCAACTAAACTGAAAGGTAACTCTTGTAGAACAATGAAGTTAACCATCGCTTCGCGAGAGACTTCTTGGTCAAACTTCTAGTTTTTCAGAGTAATTGCATCAGGGGACAGAGAACCTGTAGTCATATTCCCAACCATCTCATTCATTCTAATGCGTTCTTTGCATGTCTCTAAATGCCTACGACAAGTGCTTCTACCAGTCTCTCGGTTTGCAGGAAAGATAACCAAACAGTGAATGCATTTTGCTTGTACAATTAAATTTCCATCGTAAATTGGCTCAAACTCTTTCCAAACAGAAGATCTAAGTTTGCGCCTTTTAGCTTTTCTTGACACATCTATTTCATAAGTGAGGAAGTATTGATCAGGATAGGATTTAGATAACATCAAGAGTGAAAAGACCAATAAATGTGAAGTACTAATACATAAAACATTTTTTATCAATACAACTGAATAATATAAAACTGCAAGTTGCAAAAGATTGGCATATAACAAGAACTAGGCGTGAATTAAATTATAGTAGCATCCCATAAAATTCCTTTAATCTATGAACTAAGGCATGAGCAATCATAGGAGTAAAGACAATGATTGGTTCACATCAAGGAAAACACAAGTTAAATCTAACCTGGGACAAGAGAATTGGAAGTATCCATTGTTGTATCATCATAAGAAGCTGAAGATGAGGAAATTGTAGATGGTGATCTATTCATTTCATCTGATGGCAACCCAGTGCCTCTCACAGAAGGAGATCTCAACCTTGGTGACAATAGGATCCTCTTTAGTTGGGGTGACCTCATAATTTGCACATGCGACCCAGGGGACTTCCTTCGCTTTCTTGTTGGGGGCTTTAGTGCATTCCTGCCAGTCGCCTTCCGTTTCGACAACAAGGACTTCACCGTGGCCACCGCGGCCATGCCTCTTGAAGCTGCAGAATTTTCTACTTCTTGACCAACCTGCTCTCCTGGCACAGTGCACCTAAACCAATATAAAATGGACCTATCAGCAAGAATTACTGGACAAAAGAGTAGTACTGGACATAGTACTGGATAGAAGAGTAGTACTGATTAAATGAATATAAACTCATTTTAAAGGGCTGCTTACACTGGTAGCTGAGATTCAATTTGTTGCAGGGGAAGCAACGCAGGATGAAGTTGCCCTCCATCTTGGGATCCACAGGTTTGCTGTTCGTTAGTGGGTTGGAAGTGAAAACCCGGGGGCACCTTCATAGGCTGGTGCAACTTCTGCTCTATTGATTAGTGCAATGTTAATTAAGCTAAAAAAATCCACTGAACAAAATCCACGTTATCAGTCAATTTAGCTACACAACACACACACCTGGTTGATGAGGGCAGCGGATGACCTTGAATATGGTGATCTGTCCAGTGTGGTTGATGATGGCCCATCCCTTATCATAGAAGGGGACCTCAGGTGTTTGGCTCCAGAGTGGCGTATCCTTGGTGATACTAGCACCCTGTTCAGTAGCGGGGACCTCACAAATTGCACGTGCAAAGGAGATGACTTCTTTCGCTTCTCTGCTGGAGGCTTTGGAGCATTACGAGCAGATGGCTTCCGTTTCAACAGCAATGACTTCGTCACATCCACACTCCTTGAAGCTGCATGCTTACTCATTTGTTCCACTGCTTCATGGCCAATCAACTCTTCTCGCACAACCTCAGATGGTAGGGTCGCCATCTCAACACCAGCACATCTGGATAGAATAGTAGAATACAATAATATGTTAAGCCAAGATAAGTTGGAAATAGAGAAGCAACAGTAAATTGATAAAAAAAAGACTAATTGTTCAGGGATCAGATGTTTGAAACATATATATAGAGAACAAACAGCGTAAACAGGGCAACTAAAAATGGTGTAAATTTAAGTTCACTTAGGTGTTAACTCGCCAAATATAGCTGCACGCTCCTAGCTACTATATCACCAAAGTAATTAAGTGATTTAACAAATGCATCATCCGACATTTTGGCACTAGGAACTAGGAAGTAGCAGACAAATAATTTGGAATATCTATCACTATTCTTTACAATAGCACACATTATTTATTTCTAAAGAATAAAGCACACGTTGATTTCTAGAGAGGATATAGGAGCACTAGTACTAGACTACTAGTACCGCACACGCTGGAGCATATATCAGTAATTCTACACAGAAGAGAATGGAGCACTGGTCCACAGCTGCTAGAGCATATATCAACTGATTTCTACAGATGAGAATGGACGGCTAGTACTAGTACGTAATACGCACATGCGAGCATCAGAGATCCTGTGAACACCTATTATCTTGTTGGGCAAACAAATTTTGATAATGGGTAAGAATTTGGAATCTGCAGGCTAAATGTAGCTACAGAAACAAACACACATTATGGCCGGTCCACAACAGAATGGAATGCAGACATATACCAGTTCAGAATAAGGGAAGCTAAAGAGAAGTGCAAACCATCCCAGAATCATTGCTATATCTGGATCAGTAATCATCTGCTGTGCAATTCATGCTTTACCGCAGGCCCGCAAAACACAGAAAAAAAAGTCTGCATTCACACATAATATGTAATCGAACATGGACAGAAATCAGGAATGAAACTCAAGGAGTTTCAGTAGTACTAGTACATAATCAATGCCTCAAGGGAAGACTCGGGTGGGCATTCTGCATGATGCAAGAAGGCCAATTACTTCATCACGTATTTTGCGTTATGCCATAGAGCCAAGAGAACCACTAAGCATTTTAGACATATGAACCACTAAGCATCTGTTGTACTACTAGCTGGCAACAAAATGTACACGGGCTACGGAATTCAGCTTCAGTGCAAATCCATGACAACTAATTTTGCACGACGAGGAAGGGGGTCAAGCAAATCCTTACCCATACGAGGAAGTCACACTTGCCACCAGCGGCCCCGATCCTGCAGAAGCCAGTGCTTGGATCTTGGAGGCTTCATGGCCCCCATTCTCTCCTGCCTCCTCTTGCTCTACCATGGACAAGCGCGAACCGAGGTTTCCGCCGCCTGCCACGGTCGGAACCAGCGTTCCCATCTGCGCCGAGGGGAGCTGTAGAACTGGAAGATGGCGACCGGAGGAGGGCGACGCCCGATGACGGCGACAGCAATAGGGTTCGGGAGGTGCGATTGTTGACGGCGATGCAAAGTTGCAGGTTCTTGCGGGTTCTTTGCGGGCTCTGCCTTTTGTCCAATGGGCTTCGCGGGTTAAATGACATTGGGCCACAAAGAAACTGTGGCTGGGCCGCAACAGCCACGAAGCCGAAGTTTGCGGGGCGGGCGAGCGGCTTGCGGTAAGAGCCCGCCCCGCCTGCAAGACAGTAATCATACGTAGCTCGATTGGTCAGGCTGTCGCGTCTGGAGGCCTGTGGGCAGGGTTCGAATCCCTTGGCTGACGCATTTTTTGGAGCCTGTATCCGAAGACGACGACGGCAACGTTGAGTTTGATCTCAATGACCATGAACATGACGCTGCCTTTGCTCTGCACGACCTCGAAGATGAAGACGGCGACGCCGGCGTGATGACCTCCTCTGGCTCCGGCGCGACGAGCTCCGCCTTGAACTCCGTGGTTTGGAGCGGCGGGAGTGGGAGGCGAGGCGATTAAAAGGTACGCGAGGCGAGGCGGCGGAAGCTGAACGTGCTGGAGTATTAGCGAGGCAACGACTTAATAATGCACGCCAGTCGAAGCGACGAGGGCAAAGCAGTCCAAACTCACGCCCACGCACCCCCGGCGACTTCCTTTGCTACGCGTGGCTATCTTCCCAGAACGACTTCTAAATCCCATACGGAGGGAGTACTTGTGTAGTTGATCTATGTTGTAATTAAGATGAGTGACTTGAGAATTTGATTTATTTTCAGAGCATGACTAATGGTAGTCTGGTGATTGCCCCCTTTTTTAAACAAAGGGCAGTGAGAAACCGAGAAAGAGATGCGATAATATACGAAGGACCTAGTTCCAAGTTTCTAGGTTTCTTGCTCCAACTGCCCCTTAAAAAAAACTGCCTCCTCCATCCAACACTTTTCTACCGATGCCACCGAGTGTAGCTAGTATTGTTTGTAAATACAATAATGTAACGACAAGTACACTGAATGCACGCACAGATGCACTTGCTACTCCTCTCGCTCCAAAATCACAATATATAGTCCGATTTATGACGAGCAAATAAAGCTAAAAGTGAATTCTAGCTTTAATTTAAAGAGCCATAATTAATAATATATAATACACACCACGTACATATACGGAACTGAAGGGGCACTGTACGTTGTACGTACGTACAATTATACTCTGTCGTAATATAAGTATACACCACACGATGAGCCGGCGTTACGTTGATGCCTGCATGCATGCGCATGCATCGCGTGGCTACCTGCTAGCTGCAGATCAAGATAGAGTGATGATAGACGACGACGATACGGTGGCCGGCGACCGACGGCCGGCCGGCCGGAGTGATCGATGATGATACCGATGAGAGTACGACGACGACGACGACGTGAGCGATCGAGGTTGGTCAGATGTTGATCTTTCCGATGAGGGGTATGCCGATGGCGGTGACGATGAGGGTGGAGGGCACGCCGAAGACGATGTGTTGCCAGAAGGTGAGGTCGTAGGCGTTGCGCGTCGCCCGCCGAGCCTGCTCGCACACGATCAGGTTCGCCGCCGACCCCAGCAGTGACAGGTTGCCCGCCACCGTGCTCACCCACGCCAGCAGCAGCCACGACCGAACCACCGCCGCCGGCGAGATCAGCGCCGCCGCCGAGGTCACCTCGCCGCCCATCAGAAGCACTGCATGCACGCAGTACGGACCAACCAATTAATAATTAATTAGCACAGGTGCTGAGGAACATGCATGCCAACCAATTAATATAGCACGCATGCAGCTACGTATAAATACGTACGTACCTGTTGGGACGTTGGATGCTAGGTTGGAGAGCAGGAGGATGATGATGGACAGCACGGAGATGCCGCCGACGCTGTTGACCTTGGAGTAGGGCGCCATGAAGTTCCAGATGGCCACCGGCAGCCCCGTCTTGTTGAATCCGCTCACCGTGATGAACATCCCCGAGAAGAAGACGAGCAGCGAGTAGGACACCGTGTTGAGGCACGGCTCGGAGTCGCGGAAGTCGACGACCACCAGGGCGATGGCCGTGGTGATGGTCGTCCACGACATGTTGAGCCCCACCATGTAGGCGATCACCATGCCCACCGTCACGATGTACGCGAAGCTCTTGAGGAACAGCTTCCGCCGCTCCTCGGTGCACTGCATGAACCACGGGTGCTTCGTGGAGATGTTCTCCGTCATCAGCGGCGACATGTACCCGCTGCCGCCGTTGGTGCTGCCCAGCTGCAGCTTGGGGCTCCGCTCGACGCCGGCATGGGCCCCGGCACCCTCCTCGACGGCCTCCATCCGCTTGCCGTCAACTTCGATGGGGCTGCTGCTCCCATCCAGGTCCTTCCAGTACATGCACAGCAGCATCACCATGTTGACGGCCATGCCGGCGAGCATGGCGGGCAGGATGCCGAGGAGGAACTTGGGGAACGGGATCTTGCTGTTGAACGCGATCACCAGGTTCTGCGGGTTGCCGATGGGCGTCGCGCTGGAGCCGATGTTGGCGCTGGACGCCAGCGCCAGCAGGAAGGGCTTGGCGGGGAGGTTGCGCTCGGCGGCAAGCTCCAGCACGAAGTCGGCGGCGAGCTCGAGGGAACAGGCGGCACATCAGGGATATCTGGTTGTTGTCGAGCTCGAGGTCGGTGAGGTTGGTGCAGCGCGCGAGCTCGGCCGGGATCGGGCCGGACACCTTGTTCACGCTGAGCTGAAGCTCCTGCAGCGACGTCAGGTTCCCGAGCGACGCCGGGATGTGGCCGGTGAGGCCGTTGATGGATAGGTCCAGGACGGTGCCGCCCAGCAGGCAGTGGCACATGAGAAACAAAAGTTACAGGGGCATTCAAATCCTTTGCCACCCACATTTCACACCGTTAGTGACAGAATGGCGTAAGAGAGAAAAGTTTTTCGAGCTTGAATACTGACGATAGATCGAACTTTTTAGGGACATAGACGATTAGACCCTCTTTTTCAGAATGCCATACTCTATGACGCAGCTTAGTCACTTCAGACTGTATGACGCGACTCAAGCCTGATGCTAGTGCTAGTGCTCCTCTAATCAGGTCAATGCATAGAGCCACGTCATGTGCTTTGGCGTGATTAAGGTCCCGTTTGGTTACCAGGGTTTTTCATAATCCAGATTAAAAAAAATCCTACAAACCTAGAATCCTATCCAAACGAGCTAGATTTTGTTGGATTTTAGCCCCTGTTTGGCTACCATGGCTCACGAGATTCTAAGAATCAAGATAAAAAAATCTCAGAATCTTAGAATCATATCCAAACAACCTTTGATTCTACAGGATTATAAAACACATGCACACAATTCAAGAAATATCAGAGATTATTTTTATGCAGAATCCAAATTTTTAGAGTTCCATTCAAACCATAGTTATTTGAACCGGATCAGACTGGCGGTTCAACCGGTAAAATACCGAACCAGAGCCTCAGCCGGTCTGGTGCAGCTTAGAAGACCGGTAAGCAATCTAACCGTATAAAACCGGTGCCAACGGTGTTTCATATAAACCGATATAAGATCTCCACTAATGAGCCACAGCTTCAGTTGTGTTTGAGTAGCGTTCCTCGTTATATTTCAATCGGATTAAATCGGCGGTTCACAGACATGAAATCCAATAAAAGTTTTTTATTGAGATTATAAAAATCCGCAGGTAACCAACGGGACCTTAGCTACATCTTATATTATATTATTATATAGAATATTAGTTTTTTTTTCTAAAAAGGTGTTCCCTCCACCGTCACTTCCTTTTCCGTCATCAATCTCTCGCCCGCAACTCGGACCGCTCGCCGGAGATCCCGCTCGCGCCGAGGTGGTCGCCTCTCTCGATCCGTCCCGGGCTCCCGGCGTCCCCGTCCCCAGGAGATCGCGAAATCCTAGCCCCCATCTCGCTCTCCACCACCCCCATGCCTCCCCACCGCCGAAGCCGCCGTCTCCGCGGTCAAGAGTCTGGTGAAGAATGCTCCCGCTCGTCGTATGTCCGTTTCCCCTCATCATGCGTCTTCTATTTTGGCAAGATAGATGTATCGAAATTGAATAGTTCCTCTTGTTTATCGGTTGCCTGGATCGAAATCAAATAGTTCCTCTTGTTTATTGTTTATATTAGACAGATTTCTTTATCCGTTGCCTGGATCGAAATCGAATAGTTCCTCTTATTTATCGTTTTGATTAGATAGATTCATATGTTTCAGTGGGATTTCTGGCCTCTGTTATAGCCTTTCTTTTTGTTCTATCAACTTTCGATAAACACGATGATAATATGTTAGGTGCCGGGAGGACAAGGAACGTGAGGCTGCACAGACGCAGTCTGAGGCATTAGTTCAGGTGTCGGAACTATCCTCGTCTCCTGTGTCATGCATATGGGAGCGCCTGTGGCGTGATTGGGGACGCCGATTTTGTATCAGGCTCGATCGTCAGGGATGTTTCCATACATATCCTGATGTGGGTGGGCCATTTCAGAGCTTACCGGAAACCTACGAGGCTATTGATCGCTATCTCGAGGACCGCCGGGATCCGAAGATGTAAGTTCTCACCTGCGTTACAGATTTGGAATCTCCCTATTATGCATGCATGCTTGCAGCTGATTATATTTTAAAAAGCTATGTAGCCACATTCTTCAATGGCGTAGGTCACAGTTTTTTTTTAAAAAAAAGAACTATGGCCAAACTAAGTTAATCTAAGATTGAAAAGTATCAGCATATATTTCTTAGTCTTAGAATTCCTCTTTTGGGACCATCTAAAGTTAACGTGAGCATTTTGTAACTTTATTTGACAGTTGTTGAAAGAGAGCAAACGATCATACTACCGCTTTGCTTTGACAAAGCAAACATAGATGCTATAGTACCAGTGTACCACATACCATTTTGTTCAAATGTTGATTTTTATTATCTGAATTGTAACCTGTACAATAAATTAACCTTTAGCCAGGTGGTACCATACAACAATGTTTCCTCATGTACTAAACAAAGTGGTTATAGGCAAACAATATGTTCTGTTAACTGATCAAAATAGTGTGATGGGAGCACAATCAGTTGGGCCATCTGAAAATTGCAGTGGGATACATTTTTTCCTTAAAAGAAGGTATAATGCACTTGAGAATTTGTAGGCATGTCTGCATATGAACAATCTTGTATCATTTTGCTGTTGCTGTTGTTATTTACTACCATGAGCTATGTGAGGTAGATCCTAGTCAACAACCTTCTTTGCAAACTAGTGAACCTAGTACTCCCTTTGTCCCCAAAAGAATGCAATTCTAGCTTGTCCTAAGTCAAGCCATTTTAAGTCGGATCATTTCATATAGAAAAGTACCGAGATTTATGATACCAAGTAAGTACTATTGGATTAATCATGAAATATATTTTCATGGTATATGTACCTATTTGGATTCACAAATATTGATAATCTTCTGTATAAAGTTGGTCAAACTTAAGAGTTTGACTTAGGACAAAGCTAGAAGCCTAGAATTGCTTATTTTTTGGATGGGGAGGGAGTACTTGGTATTGCTTTGTGTTCTCCACTTTTGAGAAAGTGCAATCTACTGATAAGATAGAATGTTCTCATCTAAATTAGGTGTGCGGAGGAAGATAAGGCTATAATACAACGTCTTTACTGGCCTGATGGCACAATCAAGAGGCGTACAAGATCACCTATAACTGAGAAATCCGAAATGTGTCAAATTGTTCAAGCTTTAGTGGACAAGTATAATGAGGATCATAATCTTTTGGAGGTTTGCTCTCCCTTCTGCCCTCATTGTGTCTTGTTACCATTGTTGCGCTGTGTCTTATTGCCTTGTTAATGTAACAATTGCTGATCTGACCCATGCTTCTTATTTCAGGGTCTTGCACACGAACTCAAAGACGTTTTACACTACAAGTCAATTTGTGAGAAGCAGAAATGGTACTATCATCTCAATTTCACTACTAAGGTTAAAGGGGCTGGTCCAAATGAATGTAACCTGGACAATCTTTTCTTTGTGGAAGTGAAATGTATGCCACAAGGAAAGGTTAAAGAACTGGTGGCTAACTGTTTCTGCAGAGTTAATCTGAATGACAATGGTATTATATACTCTTTATCGTAAATTAAGTACTGTTCAAACTCAGTTATTTGGTCGCACTAACTTCAACTTATCTGCCTGTAATTGTAATGTATCTCTGGCTGTTAGCATATGATCTTTACTGTGTTGACCTGTTTGTTTGCCCCTGTTCCATTTGTGCCACCTTCGTTGTCCTGGAGCTTTTTGTTATTTATAATGTCAGACTGGTTAATGCACAACAATGATTACATAATGACTTTTTATTACCTTTAACATTATTGTGTGTTTGTGCTTGGTTGGTTCCTCTGCAGTTAACTCCTTTTTTTTTTAATAAAGGTCACTGCTATGGTTGCAACAGAGATGGAGATGTTGGTATGAAGCACCCTAGCAGTTCTGTTGGATACACTGCTGGTCACTTGAATGTGGGTTTGCCATCTGGATACTTTGCAAAGTGGAAGAGGGACTATGAGGATGAGGAGGATGATGATAAATATGTATGATGATTTATTTCCTGGGAAGCCTATCAGTCTTTCAACATTTGTGTTGCTTCAGTTTCAATTACACGTGTTCTCCCCCACTTTTACAGGTGAAAGCTAGGGAAGCTGAGCTAAGGCAGATGTTCAAGGTAATGTCATATCTTGTGCCGTATGGTACCATTTGTACTAAAATATTTTTGTTTCTGGATTGATTCTAGTTCCTGCTTGTGTATTTATTGTCCTTAGGGCCTTGATAAGCCAGGTGTCATGAAGAAACTATCCACGCCCCCTCTGTGGGCAACTAAAAGAAAAGTGCTGGGGTGAAACATCACAGTCCATTGCACTTGTGTCTGAGTATACATTTCGCAAGCAATAGCCCTTTTAATAATTATGTTATCTACCCAAGAACTCTAGCTTGTTAGTTCATGTTGTTAAGACACTGAAGAAGAAAGCATATTTGAGTGGCACTTAGAAACCGTTTGAGTTAAGGTTGAGCTATTTGTAGCATGCTAGTCTTAATAAATAAGTATCTTCGGAATGCCCTCAGGAGACCTTCTAATATTATGTTATCTTCCGTTGGCCAACTGTTTTAGGATTAGGAGATGAACTAGCCTATTGTTTGGAATACATTCAAGGTCAAGAGGATCGTACTGCCTTTAGCGGCTTGTTCTGCGGAGCTATTGTTGTATCCAAAGTTTCACGCAACTGGAATCATGCAGCAATTATCAACTGTTGACCAAACCAGACCAGCACATTGGTGCACCACTGTGGCTCTGTAGTGGTCTAGTGGTGCACCTCTCTGACTGTGTAGCTGTTTGGTTGCCTGGACCATGGTGGCCCATTAGGGTGGCCAGAGCCAGGTTTTATTTATGCAAACAGATATGTTTGTTTCATTGGCCAGTTGGCCCTAGTTGTGCAGAGTTCATGTTTGTTTGGCTGCAGCACACATGCCCCAACCATCAACTACCGTAACTATCAATATGAAATTGTGTTTGTTTCTCTGGATGGGCCTGGTGGCTAATGCATTGATGTGGCGGGTGTATTCCCACCAAAATAGTATTCATTGAAGCATAAGGGGGTGTTTAGGACTGCTCCATAAACTTTACCATGGTGCAGCTCTACAAAAACCTAGAGTTTGTGGAGCATCTCTTTGGGTGCTCTCATAACTCCACCATTTTTTCTCGAACAGAGTGCGTGGAACTGAAACCGTTTGGCTGAAAACGTGGAGCAGAGCAGTTCCAAATACCCCCTAAGTGCTTGCAAATATAGAAGAAGAACAAAGGATGTTTAACACCAACAGAGTTAACAAATTTTAACAAAACATGTCTACACATTAGAGGCCAAAATTTTACTAAAACATTTCTACACATTAGAGGCCAAACGCAGCTACTGGAGGGATGCAGGTTTGTTACACCTTGCTTTAGCTGAATGGGGGATAGGGAAGCAGTGAAGAGGCGAATGCTGGTGACAGCTTGACGGGGAAGCAGATCTAGTGTTGAAGAGCACTAAGTGCTCTAGCCACCGGTTGCTCAGAGAAGGAGAAGAAGAAGCCGCCCATTCGATGAAGGCCCCACACCGCTGACAAGGCAGAGCGGCAGAGAGGCCCTAACCATGGAGGCAACGACCTACTTCAACCACACTGCCATCAGGCACAGGTCGCTGCTTGAGATAAGGGAGAGAGGAGGCGGAGTGATAGTTAGGAAGCGAGATGGAGGCGAAAGAGAGAAGAGGACACTACAAGGAATAAGTCTTTACATGACGGTTTACTGGTGACATTCTAAGGAACCATCATAGAGTCTATTGTTTATGATGATTCATTCATTAGGTGATATATCTATGACAACTTGTTTAGTAACCGTCACTGTTGACCGTCACAAATCATTTTGGCAACTTAGTGGTAAATCTGTGACGAATGATTTGGTTTGGTCACAAATGAATCATCCAACATGGCGCTGACGTGGACGTCGATGTGGCCATGATAAAATATTCCCATGTAAATAAGGAAGGTTGGACCCACTTGTAGGTGAGGTTTAATAGGGAAAAATTATTGCGGATCCAGGAATCGAACCTTGGACCTCTTGGCTCTACAGGCTAGAGCTTACCACTGAGTTACCTATCTGTTTTCGAACATTGTCGATCTATTTCGTTATTTGTATCAAAGTTTAGTGCTTTGAGATTAAGGAGACATTTGACTTGTTCGTTCAGAGGACACCAGTCACCACGATTATCCGCGTCGACCGCCCCTGTCTGTGCTGTGGAGTAAACCGCGCTGGCCGCCCCTGTCCGCACAGCCAAGTGGTCAACACCGGCGGATATTTCATTTGCGGCGGTGTAGGAGGCCATGGCTGAGGCACTGGCGATGGCGTAGGAGGCCATGGCGGAGGCGGTGGCGGCAGCATAGGAGGCGCTGGAGGCATAGGCGGTGTAGGGGGCGGTTGTGTACGCGGTAGGCATCAACGAGTGGACACTGAGGGGAAGTCGATCTATGGACTGCATGGCTCTGTCAAGGCTTCCCCTCCACGACCTCTATTGCCACCCACCTAAGCTCTCGTCTAGCAAGCAGCTACAGATCTGACCCCACCTAAGTTCGATTGGTATGGATTTTGATCCATAATTTAATTCAGCGATGTACTTTGTTAGTTGATGTAGTGGTTGTAACTGAGCTGAAATGCATTTTCTACAATTTTTGATGTAGATGGATAGACGTTGGGTGCATGGTGTGCTCTTTATACCTGAGTATGTTTGTGGTGTCAAGTCTTTCATGAACTTCATCAGAGAGAGGTTTACTGAGGCTGAAAAAATATTATGCCCATGTGCTCGGTGTATGAACCATCACTCTCTGCTCCAAAATGAAGTGTAGAGGCACATACTGATCAATGGCATGTCCAGTACATATACAAGGTGGATAAACCATGGAGAGGCCATCGAGGTTCATGTTTTGGAGGAACCAATACATCAGGATGAAAATACTAATTCTTTGGTAGCTGAGGACACTAATGATGGTGGATTGGATGGGGTGTTAAGGGACCTCGTTAGCTCTAAACATGTAAATGATGGTGGACATGAAGATGGAAACCCATCCAATGACGCTGCACCACATTTCAAACATTTGATTGAAGAGGCTAAGCGTGACCTATACCCTGGTTGCACCAATTTTTCTAGGTTGACATTTGTAATCAAGCTGCTCCATGTGAAGTCATTATAACTAACTCAACATTTTCTATATTTTTGAAGATATTGTCAGAAGCTTTCGCAGAGTTCAATACTATTCCAAAATCATATGATGAAGCAAAGAAAATGCTCCGTGAATTAGGACTTGGTTATATATCAATTCATGTGTGCCCAAACAATTGTGTGCTATTTAGGAAGACATATGCAGAACTGGATAATTGTCCAGTTTGTGATGCATCAAGATGGAAAGATCCTGAGAGGAAGAAGGTTCCTGCAAAAGTATTGCGGCATTTTCCATTGATCCCTAGGCTACAAAGGTTGTTTGTTTCCAAGAAAACATCTGAGGAAGTACAGTGGCATAAGTTGAAGAGGAAATACAATGAGAAGGAAATGACCCATCCTGCAGATGAAAAGGCATGGGAAGATTTTGACAAGTGCTGGCCTGATTTTGCTGAAGATCCATAGAACCTAAGACTTGGACTTGCCACAGATGGTTTCAAATCCTTTTAGCAACATGAGTTCATCTTATAGCATGTGGTCTGTTTTTATGATTCCATACAACTTACCACCTTGGTTATGCATGCAAGAATCCAACTTCATGATGGCTTTGTTGATTCCCGGACCTCATTCACTAGAGAAAGCCTTTGATGTTTTCTCGCAGCCTCTTGTAGAAGATTTACTTGAGCTATGGTCCGGTGTGGATACTCTTGATGCTATCACCAGAAAGGATTTCAAGCTTCGTGCTACAGTGCTGTGGTGCATTCAAGACTATCCAGCACTGAGTACTCTATCAGGGCATACCACAAGTGGATACTTTGCTTGTCTGCATTGTGACGAAAATCCTTTGTCTTATAGCATAAGGAGCAAGCTATGTTATATTGGACACTACTGTTTCCTTCCAAGAGGTCATCGTTTGCGTAGGGCTAGTGATTTTGCCTCTCTCCATGATACCAGTGCGAAGCTATGTACTTTCACTAAAGAAGAGCTGCTAGAAGAATTAGAAAAGGTTAAAGATGTTTGAATTGGACAGAAAAGGAAGCATTCAGGAAATCGTTTGCCAATTTGGGGTAGAAGGGTTTGTTTGTGGGACTTACCATATAGGCCATCTCTGAAGCTTAGACACAATCTTGATGTCATGCACAATGAAAAAAATGTGTGTGAAAGCCTCCTTGGTACCATTCTTGACATAAAAGGGAAGTCAAAAGACACAGTTAATGCAAGGATGGATCTTGCTGATCTAAATATTAGAAATGAGTTGCAATTGCGAGAAAGTAGAGATTCATATGACATGCCTAAAGCCTGATATACGTTGTCCAAGTCAAAGAAGACTAAATTTCATAATTTCTTGAAGGATGCCAAATTTCTAGACAGATATGCTTCAAATGTACAAACAGTGGCAAATCTACATGGTATGCCAGGTTTGCACCGGCATAACCTGCGATCCTAGCAATTCATACCATATATATACGTATTTTTTTGAGAAAAGAAAGAAAAAATAACCTGGCCGCTGGTCGCTGCCTCGCACGCAACGCGTCCACGCTCCCCGGAGTGGAAGATCATGACCACGTGATGGGAGGCCCATGTGGCCCATGAGGCCAGGAAGCCATGCGGCCACAGCCACGTTCAGGTCTTGCCGCCTCGGCCTTTTGAGCACCCTTCGATCTTACGTACAAACGCCCACGCGACCAAGCCACGTCGCCGTGACACTTGATCGCCGTGATGCCTTGATCTAGCTTTTTCGGCTCCATCGTCCACGCTACGTCGTGGAGAGATCAACTGCCGCATGGCCACAGGTGCATGACACAAGAGGTGGAGGCAGGCACGCGGCGAAAGCGCCACACGCCAGCACAGAACCTCGTCGTCTCGGTAGTCGCTATACACTGTGTTGGATTGGTTTAGGTGAGATTCAATCTTTTGTATTTGGCATCTTCCATTGTTGGTTTTTCCATAGAATTTTTTTGTTTACTTAATTCCATTGCTATTCGCTAACATCATAAAATTATCCGCCATACAAGTGCAGCGAGATCCGGGATTTGCCCTAACAAGTGGGGACATTGCATGGTGATGGCAGCGGCGCCTGCCGATGCTGCTTAAAATCCTTTCTCTGAGTGTAAATCTCTTACCCTATTTTATGCCTATATTTTTGAATCACCGGTATGATGTTTGAATTATTTATATTGTATTTGTGGATGTTTTCAACTTATATTAACTTTTGAATTTAAGACTTATCTTGTAATTTAGTGCATATATACCAAATTACATTAAAAAAATCAATTGTTACCGAATTGCTAAATGGTTTTACTGAATTGTATATGAAAACTTTTGGACGGCATACCCTAAGTTAAAATTCTAGATCCACCACTGTATACAAAAATGCTTAACTGCTGACGCATTCAAGTGGCAAGGCCTGAAAACTCATGACTACCACATTCTGTTGTAAAGGATTATGCTTGCTGGGCTGAGAGGGTTGTTGGATGGTGA
Organism: Saccharum spontaneum; assembly: GCA_022457205.1. NCBI lineage: Eukaryota > Viridiplantae > Streptophyta > Magnoliopsida > Poales > Poaceae > Saccharum > Saccharum spontaneum. Next base: position 15,664,286 of record CM039596.1, on the reverse strand, counting down.
TATATATTAAACAATTGCTAAATTTGGCAAATTTTTCAGGGAATTGTGCAGCCAAATACTAAACAAAGATTTGCTAGCTTGAATGAAGACAGAAATACCGATCATATTGTGCAAGCTAGAGAAAATCTTCCCCCCTGCTTTTTTGATGTAAGGGTTCACCTTGCTGTCCACTTGCCTAATGAGGCCATACTTAGGGGACCTGTGCAATTTGGTTGGATGTGCCCAATTGAACGACGCTTGTATACTTTGAAGAGGTTTGTTAGGAACAAGGCATGTCTAGAAGGCTCAATAGGCTTATGTGGCAGATGAAGCCCTCACATTTTGCTCTAGATATATGGAAGATGTGGAGACAAGGTTTAATCGACTCCCGAGAAATGTTGGATTTTCAGATCAGTCAGCTTATATTGTTGATGTTTTTGGGCACGATGTTAATCTTATTGGTGACCTCAGTCCCTCTTTCGGACACCAAGTGTCCAAGCACTATGCCTTCCCTAACCATGAAATAATATTTTCCTAATTAAGGACTAAGTGCTTTTCTTCACATTTTTGCAAACCTTATCTAAATTTTCAAGGCAATCATCAAAAGTTTTTCCATAAACAGAAAAGTCATCCATGAAAACTTTCATAATTTCTTCAATTATATCAGAAAATATAGACATCATGCATCTTTAAAAAGAAGCTGGAGCATTACATAATCCAAAAGACATTCTACGATAAGCATAAGTTCGATATGGACATGTAAAAGTGGTTTTGCTTTGGTCATCTGGGTGGATCGGAATTTGGTGATAACATGAATACCCATTAAGAAAACAAAAGAAAGAGTGGTTCGACAGTCAGTCTAACATTTCATCAATGAAGGGCAACGGAGAGTGATCTTTCTTTGTTGCCTTGTTAAGTTTACGGTAATCAATGCACATTCACCAACTAGTGATGGTTCTTTGGGGGATTAATTCATTCTTTTTATTTTTGACAACAGTCATGCCTCCCTTTTTAGGCATAACTTGAACAGGGCTTACCCACTCACTATGCAGCACAAGATAGATGATACCGGCGTGCAAAAGTTTTAAGACCCCTTTCTTAAAAACCTCTCTCATCGCATTATTAAGCCTATTCTGGGACTCCCTAGAAGGTATAGAATCTAGATCTGTAGGGATACGATGGGTGCAAAGAGCAGGGCTGATTCCCTTAAGGTCTTAGAGTGAATAGCTAAGTAGAATGATGCTTTTCCAAAACAGTTAGTAAGCGTAGAGATTCTTCCTGAGAGAGTTTAGCACTTATGATCATAGGAGAATCCTGAATATTATTAAGAAAAGCATATCTAAGACTAGAAGGTAGGTGTTTAAGCTCAATGGAGGGCTTAGGTGGTTCTAGCAACTCATCTAGAGGTTCAGGTTCTACAGGACCTTCGTCTTCTTCCTCATCGATGAAGAACTAGGCATCATCTTCAAGGTTGGGTTCAATCAAGTAATCAAGAGATGCAACCTTAACCTCTTCCACTGGGTCTAGCTCAGGAATTGGCTTAATCTTAGCATTAAGAGAGTGAGTGATGGGCATAGAGAGCTCAAATTTTTTTTCCAAGTCTTATGTTCAACTGCTCCTTTTTTTCTTAATGGATAAGTCTTTCTATTAGTTGTCCTATTAACAGGTCGAACTCCATAACATCAAAGATATAAAAATTCAAGTGCACTTTGGTTCCATTTACCAAGATAGGAAGGGCACAAAGAATTTCCAAACTTGGGACAATGTGTCCTGAAAGAATTTTTAGTAACTTGGCTGTTGGGGCTAATGGCATGTCTTTTAATAAAGCATGAGCAAAAATTAAAGACATGATATTGACACCTACAACCGGATTATAAAGAGCATCAAAAGAATCCTTGTTAATTTGGCAATAAATGGTAGTAGAAGGTGAATCTGAGTGAATTACTTTCGGAGAAAACTCTGATTCTTCTAACCATTCATCACTCATGATGGACACTAGGTCTTTCATTGTCTTTTTATAGAAAGCTTCCTCAGAAAGGTCTAAAGGTTCTATAGATGATGATTTCCTAGGCTCCTGAGGTTTTCTCATTACATAGTAATTCGAGGTGTTTCCATATTCGGCAAAAGTTCATCCTCGAATTCAAGTATAAAATCTAAAATTGGAGTTTCCTTCTTTTTCAGTGGTTCGAGATCTAGAATAGCTAAAGTTGGTAATGGTTCTGGTAAAGATTCAGGTTTAGCTAATTGGGATTCTTCTAACAACTTCTTTCTTTCTTCGGGAAGGTCTGCTAAAATTTTAGTGAGAATGCTTCTTCCCTTTTCGGCGGAGACATGCATGAATGAACCTCCTACAACCATATTAAGATATTCTATAGTTTTTCTAGTAAGGCCCATGAAAAAGTGTTGGAGAAGAATATGTTTTAAAATGGTAAGGTCAGGGCCAGAATTAAGAAGAGTGTTAAAGTGTTCCCATGCCTTGCCTAAAGATTTTTTTCTTCTTTTGTTTAAAAGTTAGAACCTCTACACGAAGTTTGACTACTCTATAGGTGGAGAAGAATTGTAAGTAAAAGCTAGAGCACAGTGCTCCCCAATCTCCTTGGCTACTCCCAATATTGAGCGAATACCAATGTTTAGCTTCTCCCGTCAAAGAGAAAGGAAAAAGCTTCAATCGTAAGGTCTCATCTACTTCAATATGTAGACATGCATAGGTCTGCTCAAACTTATGTAGGTGGGAATAGGGGTTTTCATCTACTTCACCAGAAAAAGGTTGATCCTGAACCATATTGATTAACCATGGGCATAGCTCATATCTAGGTGCTAGGATAGGTTTGGAAGATTCTACTGGCTTTAGGCTAGTACCCGTGGGTGCACCATATTGGTAGAGAAGGGTGGATACTAGATCCATGATAAAAGGTAAAGATAAAAGATAAAAGTATAATACAAGATAAGCTAGACTCAAAGTTAACTCAGCAAACCGTTCCCCGTCAACGGTGCCAGAAATGCTTATTGATATAAATTAAATGCACACAAAGAGAATATATATCCGCAAGCGCACAGATATTATACCGTTGTAGCACTTCCCTAGAATAACCCAATTTTAATATCGAACCCAAAGGAACAATTAGTGAGAATAACTAAGTCTTAATCTTAACCCAACTTCACAATCAAGGTCAGAAAATAGGAATATAAAGGAGACTATTGAGATATGTCTAGTTCCAATCTCGATAAACTTTGCCTTTTGTTGTTCTATCGTGAAAGATGTCTTATAAGGAACAAATTTAGAGTTTCTTCCCTAAAAGCGATCAAATTCCTACTAGTCCTATTAATGGGAGGTGGACTATAGAGGATTCAACGAAGCTATAAAAGTCACCTTCGCGAGCTACCACTGATCCAGAAAATGAAGGTGCATTTATGAGTAACCCTAGCCTAAGCACCACACTTACACTATGAATACTACTTTAATCTAGAGCCACCAAGATCAAAGCACTCAAAATAGAGTCGTAAACTTGAAGAACAATATGAACAAGATGCTTACTTTAATCAGAAGTCAATTACCAGAGAAATCTTAGAAGCAAGCTCCAGTAGAACTTGATTCTGCCAGAGTACAGCCATAGAGAGAGCACCGACAGGCAGAACTCCTCTAAAACTCTACTCTCTTACTCTATCTCTCTATCTCTAATACAAGACTAGATCCTATGCACGACAAATCTTCTCTTGATTGCTAGCCCTAGATCCTGGTAGAAATATGAATTACGGTTCCTAGCTATTGGCGGTTCTTATTGCATACTTTTAACCACCAACTTCTATATAAAAACCACACCAAACTTAGTGGATAGGGCTTACAACTAATCAATTCCATAAGTTTTGGTGTTTCACTTGTTTTGCTAGAAGTATGAAAACATACCAAGTTGAGCCAAAAGTGAAGTGAATATAAGAAAAACTCGTTCTTCATTTTGGTCCAAGCAAAGCCAAGGAAAGAATACAAAGAACCCCAATTCAACGCACACAACGGGGCCAGCCCACACCACAGATGAGATCTAGGTCCAGCCCATGGCCCACAGGCCAAAGCAGGGCAGAGGAGGCGGCACCCTAGGCACGGTCGTGCCCCTCCCTCTGGCGCTTTGGCCCAGTCTTCACGTGTCGGTACATCTAATGCTCTAGATGGTGGTGCAGGGGTGTATCTAGGGAATATTCCTCCAAACCGACCTCAAGCCCCCTATATAAGGAAGGGAGGTGGAGAGCTCACACAAAACAACACACAAGGAGCAAGAGCACTCCTCACTTGAGCTAGAGCACCTCTCCAAAGGGGCTTAGGCCCTAGTGGCTTATGCCCTAGTAGATTAGTAGAGTTAGGAGTGGAGAGCAGTGAGGGGAAGCTCAGGGAAGCACCGGACTTGTCGGTGTCTCCCCGCCTTGTACCTCAACGGTTACTTGTGCTGCAATTGGTTTTCCCGCTAAGTAAGTATTCGTGATTCGTATGGTTCCAAGTCTTTTGATTATTTAATCTTTGCTTGTGCTTGTTTATGGGATCGTCGTTTGTCCTTGTGATGAATGCTCTAGTAGAAGGGCCCTGCTAAACAGGTAACCCTATCATGCAAGAGTAGTAGTCGATAGTGTAGACATGGAGTCTAGGCTAGAGGCTACCTTTGTTTGCCTCATGTCCTATGGTTGAGTGGTAGGCGGCAGGTGGTGACAGCCCTGTCACTCCCTTGCACTCCCCCACGTGTGGGCACGGCATAGAGCCATATGCCGGAGGTACCTGGCAGACTAGGTATAAGCCGGTGCCCGATGTAAGTAAGTGGAAGTGGGGTTTACCTATCCTTAGACCCAGAGCCATAGGAATCCATCTCTACCCTTTCCAACTGTACCCTTGTGTTGTCCTAGGACGAATTAGCTAGAAGAAATACCTCTATTCCCTGTGGAAATACGATACACTGAATACTTCTGGGTGAAAGCTGTAACAGAACCGACCAAATTATAAGAGCACAAGTACAAAAACAAGCACCAAAGCGCTCAAATTTTCGAACTTGAGCCCATATAGTCCCGGTAGTCAATCGAAACCATGAAGGATTTCAAACCAACTTGCTTACAACCAAGATCGCATCATTCAACATACACATCATACATTACATTTCACGAGTAGTTCCGAAATAAGTTTACACACACGGAGTCGCAATTATTACAAATCAAGTTTATAAAGTAGCGGAAGTATAACACACACCAGTTGTTCAACTACTGCCAGTCTTGTTGATCAACAACCCGCAAAAGCATGAGGAAAGTACATAAAAGATGATCACGCCCTAGTGATCTAGTCTTTGTCACCCGTAGGGTGGAGACATGTCTTGCAGAAGCCTTGATAGAGCATATCATCTACAACAAGGGGGAATAAACCCTGAGTACTGGAATGTACTCAGCTAGACTTACCCGTCAAAAACCAGAAATAAGAAGACACCAAGGATTATGCAAGGCTTACACAAGAGGCTAGCTGACACCACATTTTGCATAAAGGCATAAGTAGTTGGAACTCTTATAACCTGTACTAGCAGTTATTTTTAGCATTTACCTGTCATCTATCTTAGCACCTGTACTAAACATGCACTTGATTAACATCAAACAATTATTAACATTTTATCCATAGCAGGTATATATATATTGTGGCAACAATGTATCATTCACTTAACCATCTGTTCAATTAATGAGATCTACGTTGCCGCTGCTCAAGTCAAGTGCTCACTAACCGGGAGCGACGGCGATTCGAATCGAATTCCTATCCAGCTGGAGGGGTATTTCTAACACTCACCGCGCAGACCCCTGCCAGGGTCGCACAAGCCACCTTTCGTATGGTTCAGGAATCACGGGTCTGAATGATGTCGCGACCCCAAGGGCGACACTCTGCCAGGTGATAGGGACTCTAACCCCCTCCCTTGGTCTCACGCCAATGTCCCCAAGCACATCCTTTCTCTCCTCCAAGAAGCAACCTACCATTCGATTCCCAGCCTGAACCACATTACTCGGCTTCGCGGTCGGAACGACTTATCCGGCCAACTAAGTGTTAGACTGCGTTCAACATGACTCAAGGACGTACAGCGAATCGGTCCTTAAACGACTCAGACGGGCATAGCTCCACACCCTAGACGTGAAGTGTCTTGCGGCTGTACTATCGAATTCCCGCCCGGTCTCAATTTCATTTTTAGTCATGGTTCCATCCACGATAGCCATAAAGCCACTCGTGACTCCTTCCTACATCTCGCGGATGACCGGAAATCACCCGACTTCTACCCCACTAAGCAGGGCTAAGCATTGACACGTGCCTAAACCTAGTATAGGATTAAGTACGATATCTGGACAAGGACAGGTAAAATGCAGCAAGTGTTTTCATATAACTCCTATAACTTAATGCAATAAACAATTAAAAGTACTCAAGATAGATTTATAAAATGATGGGTTCAGCATGCACCGGGGCTTGCCTTTGAGAAAGGTCGAAGGTCGGTGGTCAGGGCACTCAGGCAGGTCTTCTGCGGGAGCTTCTCCGCCGGTTGGTTCCTCTGGTTGCTCCGGCTGGTCCTGGACTTCCTCCGGTATCACTTGCTCGAACTCGAGGAGCGTTACCCCTTCCGGAACACCTATTGCATGAGTGCATAATAAATCTCATGGATGCATAATGAAAGATGCAGCATGCTCGGAATGAAATGCATTACAACATTCTTAAGGCTCTATTCAAATCACTTTAAATATTAGGTGCAAATTTCCTCTCCGGTAGGGAAGTACTCACCTAATCTACTCAACCTAAGGTATAGCTGTTCTTCTTCGGTTAAGGCCCTAACACCTAACAATCACAAGAGTAGCATTACTTAGGTTACCACATCCAACATCAAAATATCACAACAAGACATTCTGGACAGCAGCTCAAAGATTCTAACATATCTGGAGATTCCCAACTCTAAAAGATATGATCTAAGACAAGCTGGAAAGCTTATAAAATGCCCTACAATTTGTTTTCAGACCTCAACCCTAAATTCCTAAGTTCTCCATGTCGAATTTCCCAAGTTCCAGAAGCTGTCCTCTCTAAACAGAGAGTAGCCAATTCTGGACTGCCACTTTAAACAGCAACAACTCCCAAACTACTAAGCCAAATGCTCCCAAATTTTGACACAAGCTAGTTTATCAAGTTTACTATAACTTTGGTATTTACAAGTTTTCCAGCAACCACCTTTATCAAAGGTCAAACCCAAAATTACTACCAGCTGTCCAGAAACCTAGAATTGCAAAGATCAAATATTTATTTATGTGGCAAACTTCCCCTAAGACCAAACTAATGTTACCACAAGTTCACATAGGTCACAAAAACACCAGAAAGTAAGGTGTGCCAACCTAGAATATTTATTTATACTCATTTCTTAATTTACTTAATTAATTAAGTGGAATTTTAAACATATATGTAAACTGCTCCTAAAATTCTACAAAAATTACAGGAGACTCTCTGACCCAAAAAGAGACTACTGTAAAAATTTGAACTAAATTTATTCACAGAAACGCCCTACACAAAATTCACAAGCCCAAAAGGCTGATTTTTGTATAATTAACAAATCATATTGAAAAGTATCAAACAACAGATTTCATATTTTTCTTAGACACTCTAGGGTACCAAGACATTCTCAAAAAATTTATAAGAACATTGCACATGTAGAAAAATTACTAAAATTCATTCAATTATTTCCTAAAATAACAAGATAGCATTATAACTTGAAAAGTACTTGAGCACTAATGCTCAAATTTTTACCAGAGCTAATATAGGTATAAATTAGCCTACCCACCAAATTTCATAATTTTTGGAATACTAAAACTCAAGTTATACATTTAACAAATTTGCCTTCATTTCAACACACATTTGAAAGACCTATTTAATTTTCCCAGAAACTAAACATCACATACTAGATTTATATTTTTCTAAAATACTATACATCATGTAGATCCTAGCAAAATTTATCTCATGATTTTTGGGCAAGTAAAACCCTAGATCTACAATTTCCAAAGATCAACTAAAATCTGTGACAAATAAATAAAAGTGAAAATAAACAAAATCCGAAACCCACTTAAGGGCCGGCCCACAGCCGACGCGGCCCAACTCCCTCGGCTCGGCCCGCTCCCGCGCGCGGCCTGCTCCGGTTCCCGCCCGCGCGCGCGTGCGAGTGACAGGTGGGGCCCGATGCCAGAGAGAGAAGAGCGAAGGGGGAAGAGGCCGCGGCTCCGGCGAGCTCTAGCTCGCCGACGACGGCGTCTCCTGTGACGAGAAGAGCACCAATGGCTTCCACGTGACCTCCTGCATCGACCAACCCTAGATTTGCTGACCCTATCCCACCCTAGCTACGACGGCCATGGTGACCGCGGCTCGGAGGCGGCACCCGGTGGCGGTCCGGCGAGCTCCGGGAGCCATGGACCTAAGTGCGGTGTGCTACGGCTTCCTGAGGACATGGCGGACCTCTCCATGCCAAGGACGAGGACGGAGGTGGAGCGAGTGCAGCTGACCGCGGGAGCACCGCACCGGCGGCCATGGCGCGGCAGCGCACGACGGTGTTCCGACGCGTACCGGCCATCCCATCCGGTAGCGTCATCACCTAGGCTGCTCTACCCGCCCCGGAACCCAGAACACGTAGTAGGGAGAATGGAGGGTGACCGTAGAGAGCTGGCCACGGTGAACCGCCGCACGGACAGTACGCCAACGAGGACCCGCGGTGGCGGAAACAGAAATTCGCCCTCACCTCGGCACAATCCGGTCAAGCAACGGGTGGAGGAGGTGGAGGGGATTCTGGCGGAGCGGTGGACGGGATTTGGAGGACGGTGGTGAGACGGTGAGCTCGCACGAGCACGGAGAGGGCTGCAGCGGCAATGGCGCCTCCGTTTTCCACCTCAGTGAACCCGGCCAGAGCGAGAGTGAAGGAGAGAAGGGTGAGCGCGAGTGTGGGGGTGGATGTGTCGGCTCCGTCTTCATCTCCGCGCCTGGGCTCGCGACGTGGAGGCGATGGCAGAGCTTGGTCGCCACGCGGCAACGCTCTTCTGCCCGAGCGCCACGACACGGCCGCGGTCCGACTGAACGGCGTCGACTGAATGAAGCCCGAGATGGTGGTCTGACAGTGAAAGTTTGGCGCTGATTATCTTCCAAGACAGCTCGATTCGGTCCAAGATGATAACATCAAATTTGTAGAGCTATGTGAGGGCAACAAGTTTGTCAATTGGAGTTTGGATTGGTTCGGCCTAGATTTGAAACTACATAGCCCCAAAGTGGTGCCCTTTGAAACTGAAACGTGTTTTCAGTTCTTGAAACCGACTGAAACCCTATTTTCAAGACACCATATCTCCTAAACCATTTAGAACTAGGTGATGGTGATGTTGGCAATGTTGTAGAGCTACATGAGTACTACAAAAGTGTCAACAGGGGTGGGAGCTGGTTTGGTCTGGTTTGCAAACTACAAGCTCCCAAAGTAGGTCACAGTAAAACTGGAGGGACACCTTGGGGACTTAGAAAAATTCTAAGTGTTGAGGCAGCCCCTCTAGCCGACTTGTGGGCCATTTTTGAGCATGTTCTGGTCAGTTTCATGAGATGGTCATATTGAGACTTTTGTTCCCCATAAAATTCCCTACAACTTTGCTTAAGGGTGCTCCTCCATGCAAGGTCTCTAAGCTAGACTTTTTAATTGGTCAAACTAGAGCATCCTAGGGCTAAATGCTGGTCAACTACACCTTGGAGGGCATTTTGGTGATTTTGGTCAACATGAACCTTGCTCCATTAGTGACCCTAAGCATAACTAAGGTGTTGTGAGATAAAATTAGCTACTCTCCCCTTTTGTTACACCAACTACCTAGTGTCACATGATGTGAAGCAAACAAAATTCTAAAAACAACCACATTAGTTGCAACCACGTAAAATAACATGAAATGATGCATGCTTATGCTTATGCAAATGCAATGCAATTATGGAACTAAACACCTGAGGTGTTACAAAAGCTACAACGGTAATTCCGTTCGCTTATGGATTATTCTACATTCGTTAAGAAGTACCAACAAGGTTTTTGGCACCATAGCCGGGGAACAGTTGCTATTTTCTTCGGGCCTAGTTTGTCCTCGTATCTATATCCTTTATTTTATAAAACAAAAATAGTTTTCTTTTTCAAACATGAACTCAACTCCTATCCAATACCAGTCCATTTCAAAGGTGGAGTTCTGTGAGCCACCACCTCTTTTAAAACCAAACCGTTCATCTTGCTATGAACTCCACCCTAGATTCAAAGCCATGATTCGAGCACAACCCTTCTCTGGTTATGATAACGAAGATTCTTTTAACCACCTGTAAGATTTTGAGGAAATGTGTTCATGCCTGAGCATCCCGGGCATGACACAAGAAATTCTTATGTGGAAATTGTTTCCCTTCTCCCTCAAAGGGGAGGCGAAGCAATGGTACACTAATGTTGTAGGAAGTATGAATGAGGACTGGAAAGAACTTAAATACAAGTTTTATCTTGCATTCTTTCCTATGTCCCATATCAAATCTCTACCAAGGGCAATCCTTGATTTCAAGCAGAATGAAAAGGAGTCGATAGGTGCAGCCTTGGCCAGGTTTTCAGTGTTAATACATGCTGGCCTAGACTTGTCACTACCCGATAGTGTGTTTTTGCATCTCTTTTGTTCAGGTCTTGACATAGAAGCTGTCCTATGCCTTGACATGATCGCCAGAGGGTTGTTTATACATAAAACTATGACAGAATAGAGGAAAATCCTTGATCACATCCTAGAGAAGCACGCTTCTCCCGTCATAAAACCCAAACCCTCCATAAAAAGGGCATGTCAAGCTTTGAGGAGTCCTCATCAGTGAAACCAAACACATACCATTCCTAGGATCGACTCGTGAGCCCCCACCCAAACCAGAACACCAAAGGAGAAACTTCTTCATCCTTTGGAGTTCCCTATAAAATTCAAGGATTATGGCAATATCTCGAAGTGAAATTCATGAAATCGAGGTTCACTTAGATTTCCACATCTATGCCATCCTTGAATCTAATATTCTCATAGGCGACCCTTTAGAAAAACTTTTCAAAGAAAAACTTTCCCATGGGAGCCCTGATGAAAAGTTGGGAACAACTGCTTCTACCACTCATATCCCCAGTCCCAAAAATCCAAAGGCGTAGCAGCAACCCAACCATAACATGTTCGAGGAAGTGAAGTTCATATCTCCATTCATTTCACCTAAGCTTGCTTATGAAACAGAACGTATACCATCTCCCTCGCTCAAACATAAGCCATGTCCCTCTGGCAATTCAAGCGATAACTTTTGTGCCATGAACATGCCCAAAGCACCGACTCTGGAGTCCAAGAGGAAGGATTCCGCACACGAGCATGAAAACTTCACTCTCAAACCTCCTTCTGATTCATGCTCAGTTTTGGGGTCTCTAAAGTTTGTGTTGCTTAGTACCATGTGCTTTCATGAGAACCACAACTATATCTCTATCCTTGTTTGCAAACTTTTCAAAAGGATGTTTGTGGATGTTTTTGTTTACCATAAATATTGCAAATCTCGAGGAAGCACTATGGTACTAACCTTGCAGCTTGAACATTCATGCTAAATGTTTGGTGGTAAAGCTGGGAACTGTACCACCATTGATAGCTGCAAGATGTGTTCCCAAGGTCGAGCTTAAGACCATAAATCAAGCACTGCCGGGAGATACCCCGAATTATCATAAGAAAACAAATTATTATAATAATAAAAATAATTTTTATTATCAATAAAAGCAAGAACATGCTATCAAGTTAGTATGCACCTTCGAGTATTCTTATCACTAACCATTACAGGTTGAGACTAAGAAGAACAAGGGGCATATGATACTAGAGAACATGGGAGCTACATCAGTCATACACAACGATGCTCTTTTGTAATGGAACACACTCAAAGGGAGACCCCCCACATTGCACACTTGACTTTTACACAAAAGTCCAAGTGTGGGGCGGGGAGTTTCATTCACACAAAAGGTCATCTTGGACTAAAAAATGAGATGATGTCAGTTCTACCTTGCCAAAAAAAGAGAAAATATATAAATAAAAAAAGAGAAAAAAGGAGAGAAGGAGCATTCTGCTCTCCTAGACCTTTGCTATCACTAAGGCTCATGGTCAACACACACTAGTTGTGTGTAGTCTAGCCTTGGTGATAACCTGAGATGAACTGTATATAAGCCACCATTGTAGCAGCTTCAGAAAGCTCCATCCACATGATGCCAGTAAGTAACGCTCAGGTATGCAAAGGGAACTATATATATAATAATATGTTCACCAACTCATTTACTCATATTTACCTCCATGAGACCATATAAATTTATGCCTCTATTGTTTATGTCACCTCTGGTTTGAGTGTATTTGATCAATACATCCATAGGCTTTTTAAATTAAGCATGGTGCTTAGGTTAAAATAGCCTCCTTTAATCAAATTTTAACATAGTGTTGAAATTTTAATTAATGAACTTTGAGTAATTGCTTTCATAAATAATGGTGGTGATTTAAAATAGAGATAATCAAGGCTAGAAATACAATGCATCTTTACCTTAGCCTTGCTTGAGTATGAAAAGTATGGTGAACAAATAAAAATACACATAAAAAATAAAATAATAATAAATAATAATAATAATAATAATGAATAAAATTTTAGGCTCACCAGTGTTCAAGCCGGTAGAGCCCTTGCCTTTTTCTTTTGTATTTATTTTTCTTTATTAAAATAAAATAGGTACAAGAACAAGTGTGGGGGAGATCTCTCAAGCATAACTAACAGACATTTGAGATCTCCACAACACGTTGCACAACATTAGCGATCCATGATGTAGAAGGACAAGACGAATGACTTCCATTAACTCCTTCATCTACAAACGATGGTTTGTGCAACTCTACCCTCACCTCTCCTAAAAGTTTTGAAATCTAAAAATTGAACAAATTAAGAAAACAAAACTTTTGACGCTCCATCTCCACACTATCCTTTGATAAAATTTGCATACTCTTCCTCACTAATATCCCTATAACTTGGGATTAGAATATGTGATATAGCGGGATGATATGAACCTTGCTCTCTTATGAAGAACTTGGGATTTGTTTTGAAAAATCAAAAACTCAAATACCATGCTCCTCAATGATATGAAAATCCTACCATAGCCATATCTAGTGTTTTGAACTTAAACCTTTACATATATGCTACTTATTTTTGCATTGAGTTTTATCAAGTCTTGTTGACCCTTGTTGAGAAAGTTATCATGCCCCCAAGATCAAGATCACGTATACTCACATACACAAGTTATTCCTACACTGGGAATATGCTAAAACATGCATTCCGTCCATCAAAAATTCTGCTCCTACACTGGGAGTAGACAAAAAAATATTTGTTAGGAAAAATACTCTATGTTTTACAAGATAGTGATCCCTCTTAATACATGTTTAAGAGACATGGGCTATGCAAAAGTATGAAAATAAAAAAGAAATAATAATGGGACACATGAAGGTCCCAAAGTATTGAAAAAAATGATGAGCACATGAAGGCTCATAATAATAATAAAATAAAAGAGAAAGAAAAAAATGTGATATAGCCATGTCTCAAATAAAAAGATAGAGAGAGATCACTCATACAAAAGGAGTATAGTATAGATTTAGAAATATGTTATCCACACACTTGCACTTCTTGATCTAAGGGTATGACATCTTTCTCCTTGGATCTGAGCTTTGACTCAACAAAATATGTAGAGTAAGTATGCCTTCATACCTTTCCCTACCCAAAGATTCAGATAAGCTTTTTAGAGGTAGGAAAGAAAGAATGCAACACTTTGATATGCCTTGGTAAGGAACCAGACACATACATGAGCGATCCTAGAGAATCATTTGAGGAGCTAAGCTATGTTTACATTTTCAAAACCAAATGAAAACCCAAGTTTCTAAGCTAACTGATGTAAGGGGATTTGAATCCAAGTTGTTCCATTATTCAAATACCCAAGATATCATGGTAGACACTTCAACGTTCACAAGTGCAAGTGAAGCTTGGAATAACTTCTATGCAGATTATGTATCAAGGAGATGACCCATCTTACTCCTGAACTTTACTCAAGGACAAGCAAAGGGCTAAGTGTGGGGGAGCTTGTTGGCGGTCCTTATTGCATACTTTTAACTGCCAACTTCTATATAAAAACCACACCAAACTTAGTGGATAGGGCTTACAACTAATCAATTCCACGAGTTTTAGTGTTTCACTTGTTTTGCAGGGAGAAGTATGAAAACATACCAAGTTGAGCCAAAAGAGAAGTGAAATATATAGAAAAACTCGTTCTTCATTTTCGTCCAAGCAAAGCAAAGGAAAGAATACAAAGAAGCCCAATTCAACATACACAACGGGGCCAGCCCACACCACAGATGAGATCTAGGCCCAACCCATGGCCCACAGGCCAAAGCAAGGCAAAGGAGGTGGGACCCCAGGTGCGGGCGCGCCTAGGGCACGGTCGCGCCCCTTCCTCTAGCACCTAGGCACGGTCTTCGCATGTCGGTACATCCAATGCTCTGGAGGGTGGTGGGGGTGTATCCTAGGAATATTCCCCCAAACAAACTTCAAGCCCCCTATATAAGAAAGGCAGGTGGAGAGCTCACACAAAACAATACACAAGGAGCAAGAGCACTCCTCACTTGAGCTAGAGCACCACTCCAAAGGGGCTTAGGCCCTAGTGGGTTATGCCCAAGTATCTTAGTAGAGTTAGGAGTGGAGAGATGTGAGGGGAGGCTCGGGAAAGCGCTAGACTTGTTGGTGTCTCCCCGCCTTGTACCTCAATGGATACTTGTGTCGCAACGGGTTTTCCCGCTAAGTATTCGTGATTCGTATGGTTCCAAGTCTTTTGATTAGTTAATCTTTGCATGTGCTTGTTTGCAGGATCATCATTCGTCCTTGTGATGAATGCTCTAGTAGAGGGTCCCTGCTAGATGGGTAACCTTATCATGCTAGAGTAGTAGTCGATAGCGTAGACGTGGTGTTTAAGCTAGAGGCTACCTTCATTTGCCTCGTGTCCTACGGTTGAGGGGTAGGCGGCAGGTGGTGATAGCCCTGTCTGTCCCTTGCACTCCCCCACGTGTGGGCATGTCATAGAGCCATATGCCGGAGGTACCTGGCAGACCAGGTATAAGCCGGTGCCCGATGTAAGCAAGTGGATGTAGGGTTTACCAATCCTTAGATCTAAAACCATAGGAATCCATCTCTACCCTTTCCAACTCTACCCTTGTGTTGTCCTTGGATGAATTAGCTAGAAGAAATACCTCCATTCCATATGGAAATACGATACCCTAAATACTTCCGTGTGAAAGCTACAATGGTAATTCTGTTTGCTTGTGGATTCTTCTGTATTTGTTAAGAAATACCAACACTAGCCTTTCAGCTCTTAGGATCCAGACTTGGCTTCTCTCCAGGGGGTCCAGGACTTTTTTTATAGCCCTGAGGGTGCAACGCGAGCCCTTGAATCAAACCGACTTAAGGAATGGTGTAGATGCGGTCTTGGGAGGCGGTGGAGGAATATTCTAGAAGTTGACAAGCGGGGCCCACCACCTGGGGCCGGGCTAGGTGGGGCCAACCAGTCCCACCTGGCAGCCTCTCTAGCTCTACCTTAGGGGGTTGCCTCTTGGAGTCCTCTGGAGTCTTCTAGAATAGTTTTCGTCATGGTTAAGTTTAATTTTTTTGACGTTTTGATCCACCTTTCTAGTTTTCTGATTAAATCCTACTGAAAACACTGATTCACCAAAACTCATGAAAACTGTCAGTAACAACCTCCTATTCTTTGATATTGATCCATTTTCACCATTTATGCAAGGTAGGTTGATGGTTCTTGATGTATGTTAACTACCGTCAACAGTAGCTCAATGACGCGCTCTACTAAAGTTGCTCTTCGTGATCCCCGTGGGGTGAGCACAATCCCCCTCACAAATCCTCCTCCGAAGCACCATATAATCTTCTCGCATGCTTCAATGGAGTCACAAGCCACCAAGCCATCTAAGAGGTGGCAATCTTCAAGAGTAACAAGTACCACTGGCTTGCAACTTGATCACCTAGTGCCACTCGATGCAACCTCACGATGCAATCGCACTAGAATCGCTCATTCACTCAATTGAATGAACACTATCAAGCAAGAGTGAGTTAGAAGGCTCCCAAGCACAACCACATAAGTCACCATGGCCCTAGTGTGCTCAGCAACCAACCCAAGGCTGGCCAAGTGCTCTATTTATAACCCTATGAACAAATAGAGTCGTTATCCCTTCACTGGGCACACTGCACACTGACCGAATGCATCTAGTGTAGCAACCAGACACGTCCGGTCGCAGCGTCCAGCCATCTCCACACTACCACATTTCTCCTTCAAACGAAAGTAGCCGTTGGAACCCAATGGCTCTCTACTGCGCACGTTGTCAGACACGATCGGACACGCAACTTGAAAATGACCCGGATGTAGGCGAAGCAGCATCAGGTCAAGTCCAGAGAGCTCCCAGAGCCATCCTGGACCGACTGGACGTGTCCAGTCCTCCTGATCGGATGTAGCCAGCGTCAAGTCACACACCACCACACGTTACACGTCCACTGACCGGACGCTAAATAGTGTTCTGCTTGTGTCCGGTCATTTCCTCGAACTTGAGTCTGGTCACACGCCTCAGCCGATCATGTCAGGCCAGAATACCGAAAGCGTCCAATACTGATATCGGATGTGTTCGATCAGATAGGGAACACTGCCACCTAAGACAGATACCGGACGCATCTGGTCCACATGTCAGATGCGTCCGATCATCACCCCGTCACTAGTACCTTCAACACCTTTTCTTCGCCAACTTCTTCTCTTTTGCAAATATGCCAACACCACCAAGTGAAGACCACCAGGAGTATGTGTGTTATCATTTCACAAACATTTTTCCAAAGGAGTTAGCCACTCAACTTGCCACGCCACTCGATCCAAGCAACGATGCAAAGTTAGATCACTCGAGTGGCACTAGATGACCGATATGTAAACAAGTTTGCCCCGCTTAATAGTACGACCATCAATCCTAAACCCGGTCATCAACTTCTCTACATGCCTATGACCAGTGAAATGAAATGTCCTAGATTATACCTTTGCCTTTGAAAGTCCTATGATTGGTGTTGGCAATTAGTGACAACGCCTAAGTACTAACCACATATGCATAAGAATGTGTGTAGCTATGATGTGGTTGGCACAATGACATGGTGAAGCAAGGATCAAGCAATGGTGATGTGATCAAGTGCTTGCCATGGTGAAGGAGGAACAAGGTGCAACCCTATGGAGCTCAAGGCAAAGGTATCAATAGGGTTTTTCTTTTTGGTGATCAAGACACCTAAAGGGTGTGATCACATTTAGGATCGATAGCCATACTATAAAGAGGGGAATTTCTGGGGCTATTGATCACTTAAGTGCCACTAGATGAAGATTCATTTGCATATGCATTTAGATCTAGTGGAGAGCTATTTTAACGCCTCGAAAATAATTGTGAAAATGCTAACACACATGCACATGGTGATGATCACTTGGTGATGTTAGCACATTTGCGAAGGCGGTTGAGTTTCAGCGCTTTTCGAGAAATGAAACGCCTATTTTCCACTACGCCGGACGCGAGGAAACAGAGGCGAACGGAGGTCACAGAAGTGACCGGACGCTAAACCGGACGCGTTCGGTCAGTGTTAGCGAGCAGCGTGAGGGGCAACTAGGGTTTCTAACTGGAGCGTCCGACGCCTCACGGGACCGGCGCATCCGGTCAACGTGGTGTGGAGCAGAATCAGCGAAAAGCTAACCGGACATGGTGTCAAGTCCGGTCATGGTGGACCGGACGTGTCCGGTCATTGTGGGAGCTTACTGGACTCAAACCGAACGCTGGGTGTGACGTGTCCGGTCAGTTCTGTAGCGCGTCCGGTCGCTGACTCACTGGAGCGCTGCTCAGCTTGACCAGCGCGTTCGGTCAGCTACGGGACCAGCGCATCCGGTCGAGCTTCGCGCGTCCGATCTATGCGACCAACGCGTCCGGTCAGCGCGACTGCAGTAGAATCAACTGCCTAACGGCTCTATTTGAAGGGGTACATCTATAAATAGGTGTTGGCCGGCTCTTTGGAGGAACTCTTGGCTTGTTGATTATTCTAGCACTCCTTTGAGCTGAGCACATCCCCTCCCACTCATCTCCCTTGCTTGTTTGCCTAATCTAAGCGAGATTGAGTGATCTCAAGTGCATTTGCTTGTGAGTTTGCATCTAGTTGGCACTTGGGTGTTCATTTGCTGCGGGATTCTTGTTTCTCTTGGTGGTTGCCATCACCTAGACGGCTTGGAGCAGCGGTGGAGGTCCAACACGTGTTGGTGATTGTTCGTGGCCGGCTCCGGTGAGCTTGTTGTGAGGGGTTGTTGTGGTTCCCCAGCGGAGTGCCGAATTCCAACTCTAGTGGATTGCTCGCGTTAGAACTTCTCACCATTTGGTAGGTTCTTGTGGCGCCTTTTGAGAGGCTCGGTGTGTGATACCGATTAGCCACCGAACCATGTGGTGTAGGGGGACACAACGGGGACTAGCGTACCAGCAAGCACGTGAACCTCGGGATAAATCATTGTGTCTTCACTTCATTGATTGTGATTGATTTGTCTCGGTGGATTGGTTATCTTGAATATCATCACTTGGAATTATTGATTGGTTGGCTCAATTCATCGCCCCTCGGTGAAATATTTCTTACCCTACTCTTGTATTACATTTCAAGTACTTAGTTGTTTTCTCTAGTGCTTAGTAGCTTGAGTAGAGTAGCCTTCTAGTTTTCCTCTTGTGGTTTGACTTGTGCGGTTGAGTGATATATATATTAGAATTGTCTTTTGCATAGGTGGCTTGCAACACTCCATAGGCTAGGCAAAACTCGCTTCTCACTATTTGTTATTGCTAGTTAAATTGTCTAGCACTTTTTGTAGAAAGTTTTATTAGGCTATTCACCCCCCTCTAGCCATCAAAACCTTTCAGCCTTGCGCATTCCATTTCATCTCCTCCATGCACCAACCATATCACAAATGATATGATCCACTTCATATCATCATGTGACCTTGTTGGTTCATCGATCTTGACCTCACTTGCTTTTCTCCATTGCCTTCGTCCATTGACGCCAAGTCTTGCTCAAGCTTCACCGCCACACGGTCCATCACTCCAAAGCCTCCAACTTGACCTTCACTCTTGCAACCGGTCCATCAAGCCAAGTCGTTTCTTGATCTTCTCCACCTTAGTCACATGACTCCATGTCATGTCTCATATACAATGAGCAACATCATCACATGTGTGAACCTTGCAACATATCCAAGCTATTTCACCTCCATGGCATAGGTTGCTCTCACATGATATACTTGTGGACTATTCACCTATGTGTCTCACATTGCTAATTAAATTGTCTAGCACTTTTTGTAGAAAGTTTTATTAGGCTATTCACCCCTCTAGCCAGAAAGACCTTTCAAGTGGTATCGGAGCCGTGGTCACCATTTGTAAGGCTTAACAACCTCGGTGTAAGATGGCTCAAGTTGTGTTCAACCATGTCGGGGGCAAGCCTCCATTCTTTGATGGTGTCTCATCTTTTGATCATTGGAAAAGAAAGATGAAGCAATATCTTGGCTCTATTAATGAGAAGGTTTGGGAGGTGACACATCATGATTATGCTATCATTGATCCCGACAACCTCACCAACAATGACCGCATCAACAACCAATGCAACACTATGGCTCTCAACACTCTCTATAATGGGATTGATGCAAAGGTCTTTGAGCAAATCAAGGATCTTGAGATGGCAAGTGAAGTTTGGACAAGATTAGCGGAAACATATGAGGGCACTTCAATGGTAAAGAGTGCCAAGCTCTATATGTTCAAGGACAAGTTTGCAAGCTTTGAGATGAAGGATGATGAGTCTATACCGGAGATGTTCTATAGGCTACAAGTCATTGTCAATGATCTTAAGAGCCTAGGAGAAGATGTCAAGGATAAGGACTTCTCACACAAGTTCTTGATGAACTTACCTAAGAAGTTTGCTATCTTGAGGAAGATGATCCAATGAGAGGGTTTGGACAAGGTGACTCCAAACCAAGTGCTTGGAGATGTTATGACCAATGCTCAATATGATGATGATGAAGATGAAGATGAGAAGGAGATCAAGGTCAAGCAAGAGAAGACCACCGCATTCAAAGCTTCATCCTCAAAGGGCAAGAGAAAGATTGATAGTGATAATGATGATCCATTTGATGATGAGACCATGGCCCTTCTAGTGCAAAAGATGGGTCAGTTCATGAAAAAGAGAGGCTATGGTGCAAGGAAGAGAAGAGACCACATGAAATCTAGAGAGATGCTATGCTACAATTGCAAGAGCCCCGATCATGTGGTAGCCGATTGCCCCTATGAAGACAAGAGGTTTCATGATGGGGAGTTGAAGATGAAGAACAAGAAAGAGAAGAAAGAAAAGAAGAGCTTCGCTATCAACAAGAAGAAGAAGAGTGGTGATTATGTGGTCACTTGGGATAGTGATGACTCCAATGATGATGATGAAGAAAGCTCAAGTGATGATGAGAAACCCATTCGGAGAGCTATTGCAAGCATCGCCCTCTCCAACAAGCCTTCACTCTTCGACACTACATCAACATGCCTTATGGCAAAGCCCACCAAGGTACAATATGATGATAGTAATGATGATTCTTGTGCTAGTGATGGTTGTAGGAGTGATGATGAGGAGGATGAGGACTACTCCAAGGATGATCTATTGGGCATAATAGATCAAATGAGCAAGGGATACAAGAGGACCACCAAGAGATGCAAGATCTTGGAGCAAGAGCTCATTGCCAAGAGCAATGAAAATGATGCTTTGATGGAGGAACTTGTTGCTCTCAAAAAGAGTAAGGAGTACAAAGGAATTGAACAAGAGCTCAAAGCTCTTAGGAAATCCTTTGATGAGCTAGAGGCCTCTCGTGAGTGTCCAAAGGAAGACCACGAGGATCTTGAAATTTCTCACACTAGGCTTAAGGAAGCCCACTCCACTCTACTTGAGCTCATCAAGGAAAAGGACATCAAGTTGGAGAAGTTCATGAAGGAAGCTAAGGAGGAGCAAGTGATTGTCACTTGTGATATTGGACTAACATGTGATATTATTGATGATTCTTTATTTGTTGGTCCTACTAATGCTTCATGTAGCTCATCATCATCCACCACAACCAACTCTATCTCTACTACTAGTGATTCATCACTCGTGGTTGAGAATGAGACTCTCAAGAGAGAGGTGGATGATCTCACCCGCGCATTAGGCAATGCCTATGGTGGGGATGCCCGCTTGCTAAAATGCTTGGGTAGCCAAAGGTTCTCTCTTAACAAAGAGGGTTTGGGCTATACTCCCAAGAAGGGCAAGGCGGCCTTTGTAACTCACAAGTCTAGCTTTGTGAAGAGCAATGGTCGGTTTTGCAATAGATTAACAAGTTGGGCACCTAGAGCATAATTGTAACAAAATGAACAAGAACAAGAAAAATGCTAATGTACCTTACATTCCTTTTGATTCTTGTTATGTGCTTACCAAGGGTGAGAAAGGTGTGCATGCTAGGTTTGTTGGTACACCAATTGTGGGCCCAAAGAAGAAGGCCATTTGGGTACCAAAGAACTTAGTTACTAACCTCCAAGGACCTAAGCAAGTATGGGTACCTAAAAGACATTAATTTGTTTTGTAGGTAAATTACAAGGCCGGAGGAAGGCATTGGGTGCTTGATAGTGGGTGCTCTCAACATATGACTGGTGATTCAAGAATGTTCAACTCTCTCAAATCAAATGATAGTGGCATTGATAGCATCACATTTGGTGACAATAGCAAGGGTGATGTAAAGGCTCTTGGAAGGATTGCAATCTCAAATGATCATAGCATTTCAAATGTGCTCTTAGTTGAAAAGTTGAACTTCAATCTTCTCTCGGTTGCTCAATTGTGTGATCTTGGTTTCAAGTGCATATTTGGTGTTGATGATGTGGAGATAGTTAGTGTTGATGGCTCTAATTTGATCTTCAAGGGTTTTAGATATGAGAATCTATACTTGGTTGATTTTAATGCTAGTGACACTCAAATTTCAACATGCTTGCTCACCAAATCAAGTATGGGTTGGTTATGGCATAGATGACTTAGTCATGTTGGCATGAAGCAATTGAACAAGTTAGTGAAGCATGACTTAGTTAGAGGCTTGAAAGATGTCACATTTGAGAAAGATAAGCTATGTAGTGCATGTCAAGCCAGAAAGCAAGTGGGCAATACTCATCCATTGAAGAGCATTATGAGTACTTCCAAGGCATTTGAGTTGTTGCACATGGATCTATTTGGGCCAACTACATACACAAGCATTGGTGGCAACAAGTATGGCTTTGTGATTGTGGATGATTTCACTAGATACACGTGGGTATTCTTTCTTGGGGACAAGAGTGATGTATTTGACATATTCAAGAAGTTCATCAAGAGAGTGCAAAATGAGTTTGAGATCACAATCAAGAAAGTGAGAAGTGACAATGGAAGTGAGTTTAGAAACACAAGAGTTGATGAGCTATGTGAGGAGCTTGGAATCAAACATCAATTCTCGGCCAAGTATACACCTCAATCCAATGGCCTAGTTGAGAGGAAGAATAGAACCTTAATTCATATGACAAGATCAATGTTGAATGAGTATAATGTGAGTCATTCATTTTGGGCCGAAGCAATCAACACGGCTTGCTTCTATAGCAACCGCCTCTATTGCCACAAGTTCCTAGAGAAGACACCATATGAGATCTTAAATGGAAGAAAGCCTAACATTGCATACTTTTGGGTATTTGGTTGCAAATGCTACATCTTGAAGAAGGGCACTAGATTGAGCAAGTTTGAGAAGAAATGTGATGAAGGATTCTTACTTGGTTACTCCACTACTAGCAAAGCTTATAGAGTTTGGAATTTGGCTAGTGGTTTACTTGAGGAAGTTCATGATGTTGAGTTTGATGAAACAAATGGCTCTCAAGATGAGGAAGATAACTTCGATGATGTGAGAGGAACTCAATTGACCAATGCTATGAAAGAAATGGATATTGGTGATATTAGGCCAAAGCAAGTGATTGATGTGGATGACTACAAAGATCAAGTGCTCCAAAGTCCAATTACACAAGCTAGTGGTTCTCTAATGCAAAATCAAGCTAGTACATCATCTCAAGTGCAACAAGATCAACAAGTGGCTAGTTCATCATCTCCAACTCATGATCAACATCAACATCCAAGCAATCAAGTTCAAATGCTTCAACCAACTAACATTGCAAGAGACCATCCATTGGATTCCATCATTGGTGACATACAAAGGGGAGTTCAAACTAGATCAAGATTGGCATCATTTTGTGCTCACTCTTCTTTTGTGTCAATGGAAGAACCCAAGGACATTGATAAAGCATTGAGAGATCCGGATTGGGTAAATGCAATGCATGAAGAGCTCAACAACTTCAAGAGAAATGAAGTATGGGAACTAGTTGAGAGGCCTAAGGATCATAATGTCATTGGAACAAGATGGGTCTTTCGCAACAAGCAAGGTCAAGATGGGATAGTAGTAAGGAACAAAGCAAGACTAGTGGCTCAAGGTTACACAGAAATAGAGGGTCTTGACTTTGGTGAAACATATGCCCTGGTTGCAAGATTGGAAGCAATTAGGATCTTACTTGCCTATGTTTGTGCTCACAATATCAAGCTATATCAAATGGATGTGAAGAGTGCATTTCTCAATGGGTACATCCAAGAGGAGGTGTATGTGGAGCAGCCTCCCGATTTTGAAGATGACAAGAAACCAAATCATGTCTACAAGTTGAGAAAAGCTTTGTATGGATTGAAGCAAGCACCTAGAGCATGGTATGAAAGATTAAGAGATTTCTTGCTATCCAAAGGATTTGTCATGGGCAAAGTGGATACTACTCTATTCACCAAGAAGATTGGGAAAGACTTGTTTGTGTTGCAAATCTATGTTGACGATATCATCTTTGGTTCAACCAACAAAGATTTTTGTGATGAGTTTGGAAAGATGATGGCAAAGGAGTATGAAATGTCAATGATTGGTGAACTTAGCTTCTTCCTTGGACTTCAAATCAAGCAAATGAAAGAAGGTACATTTGTGAGCCAAACCAAATACATAAAGGATATGCTAAAGAAGTTTGGTATGGAAGATGCAAAAGGAATCACTACTCCAATGAGCACTAATGGAATCTTGGATAGTGACAAGAGTGGCAACATGGTGGATCAAAAGCTATATAGATCAATGATTGGTAGCCTACTCTATGTGATGGCATCAAGGCCCAATGTAATGTTTAGTGTAAGCATGTGTGCAAGATTTCAAGCCTCACCAAGAGAAAGTCATTTGAAGGCAACAAAGAGAATATTGAGGTACTTAAAGCATACGCAAGATGTTGGATTATGGTATCCCAAAGGTGCAAGCTTTGAGCTAGTTGGATATTCGGATTCCG
The DNA here is from genome assembly GCA_022457205.1 of Saccharum spontaneum. NCBI lineage: Eukaryota > Viridiplantae > Streptophyta > Magnoliopsida > Poales > Poaceae > Saccharum > Saccharum spontaneum. The sequence continues at coordinate 15,639,779 of CM039596.1, read as the reverse complement.
ACTATGCTGGTGACAAAGTGGAGAGAAAGAGCACCTCCGGGACTTGTCAATTATTGGGAAGATCACTTGTCTCATGGTCATCCAAGAAGCAAAATAGTATTGCACTATCTACCGCTGAAGCCGAATACATCACCGCGGGTAGTTGTTGTGCACAAATCTTGTGGATGAAGGCAACATTGAGGGATTTTAGAATCAATTTCAAGAATGTGCCATTGCTATGTGACAATGAAAGTGCTGTGAAGCTAACCAATAATCTGGTTCAACATCAAAGAACAAAGCATATTGATGTTCGCCATCACTTCATTAGAGATCATCAACAAAAGGGTGACATTGCAATTGAGAATGTGGGCACCGAAGATCAATTAGCCGATCTATTCACCAAGCCACTTGATGAGAAGAGATTTCACAAGCTAAAGAATGAGTTGAACATAATTGACTTCTCCAACATGAGTTGATGCACCTCATATATGACATGCCTCTCCTTCGATCCCCAAGGTACAATTGGTTGACGTGTCATACATTCTATGCTAAGGACTCGTTTAGTGCATCTAGTCATAATTTTCATGTTCTAGGCTCATTCATGAAAATAAAATGAATTTGAAGTTTATATGGTGCCACTATTGTTTTCATGACTTGTATGATCTAGTGGTAGCATATAACTTGTTTGAGAGCTTGTGATCCTAAGTGTTTGATCTAGATAACTTGTTTAAGTATTTGCTTCAACATGGTCCATGATAACCCTTCTAGTGAGGTGTGAAGAAGCTTGCCCTTGGATCAAACCGAAGCATTTCACTTATGCAAGCAATCTAGGTTGAACCACAAACTTGACCCTCACCCCATAATTCAACATGATAATCTATCTAAAATTTGCTCCTTGTGGTCATTGGTGCCAAAGGGGGAGAAAATGTTCTTCACAAAGATAGATTCTAAAGGGGGAGAAAACCTAAAAGGGAAAATTGATAAAAGAAGGGGATCAACTAAAATTTTGAGCACACAAGTAGGGGGAGCAAGCTCTTAAGCATGATTGTTGCATTTTCGTGTGCACATCATATGTTTGTTGCATTGTAATGCATTCTTTTCTCTAATACCTTGCTTGCATGGTGATTTGCTAAATTGAATGATGTATTGAGGTACTAGCATGAATAGGAAGTAGTTAGATTTTTCTTGCTTCATGTTTTTCAAAGTGGTACTAGAGCCTTGCTTATAATGTTGATCTCACGAGGTTTTTAGTTATGTTTGTGCTTTTCCAAGTGGTATCTAACTACACAAGGTGCTAAGATGGTGTTTATCGCTACTCCGATGGTATCACACTTCAAAGGTCTATAATCTAAAACACTTAGCACCTATTGGTAGTCAATGCTCCTATATTTACCTATCTAAACATATATGCTTCCTAAATCCAAACATATAGCATACATGTAGGGGGAGCCATTGCTATCAACTTGATTTTATGATCACTTGTCCATACTTCTTAAACATGGTAACACATTTGGGCAATGTGACATGAAGTCAATCAAAATTTTATCATAATATCTTTGTGAAAGGTTTGTCACCAATTACCAACAATGGGGAGATTGAAAGTCCTATGATTGGTGTTGGCAATTAGTGACAATGCCTAAGTACTAACCACATATGCATAAGAATGTGTGTAGCTATGATGTGGTTGGTGCAATGACATGGTGAAGCAAGGATCAAGCAATGGTGATGTGATCAAGTGCTTGCCATGGTGAAGGAGGAACAAGGTGCAACCCTATGGAGCTCAAGGCAAAGGTATCAATAAGGTTTTGCTTTTTGGTGATCAAGACACCTAGAGGGTGTGATCACATTTAGGATCGATAGTTGTACTATAAAGAGGGGAATTTCTAGGGCTATTGATCACTTAAGTGCCACTAGATGAAGATTCATTTGCATATGCATTTAGATCTAGTGGAGATCTATTTTAACGCCTCGAAAATAATTGTGAAAATGCTAACACACATGCACATGGTGATGATCACTTGGTGATGTTAGCACGTTTGCGAAGGCGGTTGAGTTTGAGCGATAGAGAGGGGTTTGGGTTCCTCTCTCCCTCCCGCCGAGCTTGCGATTCAGCGCTTTTCGGGAAATGAAACGTCTATTTTCCACTGCGCCGGACGCGAGGAAACGGTGGCGAACAGAGGTCACAGAAGTGACCGAACGCTGAACCGGACGCGGTCTCGGCATAACCGGACGCGTCCGGTCAATGTTAGCGAGCAGCGTGAGGGGCAGCTAGGGTTTCTAACCGGAGCGTTCGACGCCTCATGGGACCGGCACATCCGATCAACATGGCGTGGAGTAGAATCAGCGAAAAGCTAACCGGACACGGTGTCGAGTCCGGTCGCGGTGGACCGGACGCGTCCGGTCGTTGTGGGAGCTTACTAGACTCAAACCGGATGCCGGGTGTGACGCGTCCGGTCAGTTCTGCAGCGCGTCTGGTCGCTGACTCGCTGGAGTGCTGCTCGGCTTGACCAGCGCGTCCGGTCAGCTACGGGACCAGCGCATCCGGTCGAGCTTCGCGCGTCCGGTCTGTGCGACGAACGCGTCCGGTCAGCGCGACTACAGCAGAATCAACTGCCTAACGGCTCTATTTGAAGGGGTACGTCTATAAATAGGTGTTGGCTGGCTCTTTGGAGCAACTCTTGGCTTGTTGATTGTTCTAGCACTCCTTTGAGCTGAGCACATCCCCTCCCACTCATCTCTCTTACTTGTTTGCCTAATCAAAGCGAGATTGAGTGATCTCAAGTGCATTTGCTTGTGAGTTTGCATCTAGTTGGCACTTGGGTGTTCATTTGCTGTGGGATTCTTGTTTCTCTTGGTGGTTGCCGCCACCTAGACGGCTTGGAGCAGCGGTGGAGGTCCGGCATGTGTTGGTGATTGTTCGTGGCCAGCTCTGGTGAGCTTGTTGTGAGGGGTTGTTGTGGTTCCCCGGCGGAGCGCCGAATTCTAACTCTAGTGGATTGCTCGTGTCGGAACTTGTCACCACTTGGTAGGTTCTTGTGTCGCCTTTTGAGAGGCTCGGTGTGTGATACCGATTAGCCATCGAACCATGTGGTGTAGGGGGACACAACGGGGACTAGCGTGCTGGTAAGCACATGAACCTCAGGATAAATCATTGTGTCTTCACTTCATTGATTATGATTGATTTGTCTCGGTGGATTGGTTATCTTGAATATCATCACTTGGAATTATTGATTGGTTGGCTCAATTCATCGCCCCTCGGTGAAATATTTCTTACTCTACTCTTGTATTACATTTCAAGTACTTAGTTGTTTTCTCTAGTGCTTAGTAGCTTGAGTAGAGTAGCCTTCTAGTTTTCCTCTTGCGGTTTGAATTGTGTGGTTGAGTGATATATATATTAGAATTGTCTTTTGGATAGGTGGCTTGCAACACTCCATAGGCTAGGCAAACTCGCTTCTCGCTATTTGTTATTGCTAATTAAATTGTCTAGCACTTTTTGTAGAAAGTTTTATTAGGCTATTCACCCCTCTCTAGCCATCAAGACCTTTCAGCCTTGCACATTCTATTTTATCTCCTCCATGCACCAACCATATCACAAATGATATGATCCACTTCATATCATCATGTGACCTTGTTGGTTCATCGATCTTGACCTCACTTGCTTTTCTCCATTGCCTTCGTCCATCGATGCCAAGTCTTGCTCAAGCTTCACCGCCACACGGTCCATCACTCCAAAGCCTCCAACTTGCCCTTCACTCTTGCAACCGGTCCATCAAGCCAAGTCGTTTCTTGATCTTCTCCACCTTAGTCACATGACTCCATGTCATGTCTCATATACAATGAGCAACATCATCACATGTGTGAACCTTGCAACATATCCAAGCCATTTCACCTCCATGGCATAGGTTGCTCTCACATGATATACTTGTGGACTATTCACCTGTGTATCTCACATTTAAACACATTAGTCCACCTAGGTTGTCACTCAATTACCAAAACCAAACAAGGACCTTTGAGTCCCAAGGACTCCACTAACCATTATGCACTCGGGGGGAGGGCAGACCTTGGTCGGACCATCTACAAGGTAGGTCTGGTCCACGGATCTTTGCCACGCATCCACGCCAATCAACATCGGTCGTCGATCTCCAATGGTAAAAATACCACGCCAAATCAGCTTCTTTGTGCGCTCCGGACTGGACCCTTAGCCACCGTCCTAACCCTCACGCACGCGTGAGTCTGGAGTACTCCAAAGAGGTTTTGAGAGGGCCAAAATGCTCTGAACCCAATCCGCTCTGAGAGTTCAGACCACAATAGTGCGGGTCCAAAGCTCCTCATCGTGCCACATGTTCACCTAGCTCGAACGCGCCATGACCCGCTGCTCGCCACGGTCTGGAGTGCTCACGCCACTATGCTACCCTCTGTTCCCCTCAACCGACGCTGGGACATTGGTCCGAACGTGCCCCAACACTGGGTCCAGATCCAACACAGTGCCCGTGACCTAGGGTTTGAGTCCGGACCGGACTCGCTCCCTGGGTCCAGACCCCATTATAGCCAGGGTCCGGTCCACTGTTCTTCTCCTTTTCAATTTCTATCTCTTCAATCACATCACCCTTGCTTCCGAGATGCTAACCACAAAGTGTATCCCCCTTTGTGCATGTGTGTTAGCATTTGTTAAAGTATTTTTCAAGGGTTAATTGTTAGCACACTAGGTCCTAATGCATATGCATGATCAACAACACCTAGTGGCACTTGATAACTATTTTAACCATGATTTTCTCCTCTTCATAGTACAACTATCTATCCTAAACCCACTCACATCCTCAATGGTGTCTTAGTGGCAAAACAAAAATGGCCCTGTCATTTTACCTTTGCCTTGAGCCCATTTTGTTTTTTTCTTTCTTCTTTTCTAGGCTAGAGCACTTGATCATCATCTTCTAACCATTTCCATCACCATGGTCATCATCATCTAGTTCCACCACTTGGTGTGTACCAACCTAGCTCATATATATCACTAATGACAAAGTTTAGTACACTTAGGTTTCATCAATTAGTCAAAACCAAACTAGGGCTTCCACCCATACTGCCATCATCATCTACGCCAAAAACGACATCTGCTGCTTTGCTTCCTGCCTGGTCCTGACAAGGACAAGAACGAGAGGGCACAATCTTACTGATTCGGATGGATGATTGGAAGAACATGGTAGATGAATGTGAGACCAAATATTTTTTTTGTCATGGGCTAAGGCGGCAACATGGAAGTGGTGGAGCAACGCGCATGTTAGAGTGACACACCAAAGGTGTACGGGGAAATGCCTTTACTGGTTTGGTATTTGTGCAGACAACCAAACACAAAACATATATCCTATTCACACAACCAAACAGAAGCACAAACAATGCAACTAAATAACGTTGTACAACCAAACAACACTTGAAAGCATAAGACTATGCTGGGTGGATACCCTATACTAATATATTATATAGGCTTCCACAATACAAGTAACCAAACAAACCCATAATGCTTTTCCATGTTACCTGCAATCTCTTTCCATGTATGACTCGTACATCAATCAGTTTCTAATTAGCTCTTCTATGTGTCAGAACACAATTATTCTGAAGTGAGGGGATTAGTGGGATACTTTGTTCAAAGTTAGGGAGCTGAATTTTTGTTCTTTGTGTGCTCACATATGGTCTACTCATGCATCTTATTATGGTAGGTATTCGGATGTTTTTGCGATTCTGTGTAAACAAGCATTTGCGATGACTATGAAAGTAGTTTCCCTTGTCTAATTTTGATGCATTGTTTGGTACAATAGTGAGTCAATGACCTTTGAGAACCATACCAAACTGATCTTTGACTTTTGACTTTTTGAGAACCATACCACATTTATAGTTGATACATTACTGATTACCAATCTGTCTTTCTGGAACCTCAAGATCATGGAAATAAGCATTTCAAGTGTCGTAAAAATAAGGATACCAGTTAATCTCGTGTCAAGTGATGAATAATTCCCAAAATAAACTAGAACTTAGGGTTTTCCTATTGATACTTGGCCAGCTCCATGGTGTGGTTAACGTGATCTTAGGCAATTGCCACAGCAGGAGTAGCATGATCATATATAGCTGCAAAAAAAACAGGGTTGAAAGCATCGACCCTTGACCCAAGAACATTGACCCCGACCCATGTACCCAAGGTCATTTTTGACTCCCATCGTGTAAAACCTCTCACAAGTAGCGTACCACATTCCTCGGCCCTATTTTTTGACTTGTCAATCCTTGAACTTTGTGAATATGAGATTGATGTGTACATTAGAATTGATTACAAAATATTTAAGGTCCTTGTATTTACTATTTCTTGTCATATTTCTATATTATGACTGCTGTTGCATTGTCTAGGATGGTAGCTAACTCTTTTGTTTCTCACATTCTTGTTTTGCAGAATCGCAATGTAATGGTGCAAGCCTTCTTGTATGTCCTACTATTCTACCAAATAGGAACGAGCTGTCATGATATAGGCTTCGTATTGATGTGGCTCTTGGTCCTTGTGGCACTATGCATGCTAAATTTAATGGGAACTCATTTGTTGAAGGAATTGGCTGCCAAACATGTGTGGCAAGCTTGACCCATCTTGTAGCTTTGGCACCCTTGGCTGGCTTCTATAGGGAGTAACTAAGACTTTGAAAAAGTGTCGATGATGTTGTTGCCATGGGATGTAAAGGATGAAACCTCCTAGAGTTCAATGGATCCAACAAACCAAAAACAAAATCCATGACTAAGTAATGGTTCTAAGGACACAACAATCTATAAAAGAGGATGCATGAAGTTCTCCAACCATATGGCGAAGGGAGGTTAATCAGCCTCCACAAACCACAAGGGAAAGCATGAAGGTCCCCAACCTTATTGCAGATAGAGGTTAATAAGCTCGAAACCCGATTTCATCATTAGCACATAAATCATGGTGCACATATGATTATCCAACACATTGGCTGATTAGTTAATTAAGCATACATGAATATTAGTGACACATATGTGAACGTATTAGATTGCATAGTCATTAGTCAATCTTAACACATTTTAAAGCTGGTTTGCTCGGTATTGTGGTCATTTGTAATAGTGATATAATAAGTGGGAGCATTAATTTAGAATAAATTCATGGTAAGAGCAAGGATTGGAACTTGCCTTGCTAGAACAACACAATGTTGTTATCATAAGGCTGAAAGTAATACTTTGTTTGATACTCCATTGGTAGTTCAAAGCCTGAGAAATTGAATCAAGCTATTGAACGAGACCATATTGTTCACTTAAGACATTGCTCATAGTTGCAATGGACTGATTATGAGTTTTAGATTCCACTAAACTCCCATATGCTTCGTTGATGATATCGCTAGGAAAAAGTGAAAGAATCCAATCACTCTGTACCATTTCTATTTTCAGTAATGCTACGAAACATACTTCCGAAATCTTAAAAAATCAGACACGCGCTCGCTCTAGCACAGCGACCGGCCCAATAGGCCCATCTACACTCTCTACTCTATCTACTCCATCTACACTGCGACAGCCTCGCTTCGCTCGTCGTGGCTCATCGTGCCGTCCGCCCTCCACAAGACGCCTCGCGGTGGCGTCCCGAACCCACATCAAGCTGTGCCACGTCTTGCCTCCACGCAGTGCTCCATCCCCCGTCGCGCCCACTCCACCTCATTGCGCCGTGCCCTTTCCCTCGCCGCAGCGAGGTGCTGCCGACGCGGCCTTTCCCCACCAGGAGGTCGTGGCCGCTGTTGACGCCGGTGCCACCGCAATGCTCGACCCTAGCTCACAACATCATGAGATTTAGAGTGGCCAGACCCGGAGCAAGCTTCTCCGGTTGCACCTCATGTTCCCTTCCATCCTCGGATGTTGTAAGCGTATATTTCAAGTGTTCGAGTGTTTCATATGCATGTTGCAAGTGGTTCATGTAGATGTTGCAAAAGTAGACTGAGATGTTGCATATGTTGGATTGGCTATATATATATGTTGCAAGCATCTGTTTCAAATGTTATAGCTGTTTCAAACGCATGCTGCACGTGTTTTATCTGAGTGTTGCATATGTTTTATACTTATGTTGCAAGTGTTTCACCTCATGTTGCATTTTTTTCACACATATGTTGCAAGTGTTTCATCTAGATGTTGCATATGTTTGCAATGGCCACACATGTGTTTCAGACGTATGTTGCAAGTATTTCAATTGTTTCAGACGTATGTTGCAAATGTTTTCTCTTGGTATTGCAAAAGGAGATCTGATGTTGCACATGTTATAGTGAACCCCACCTACAACAGCTGCTGGCCTGCCTGCATGTATGTGGATGTGGAGGGGACATGAGTGGCAGGCGCAGAAAACCATGTGGGCACTCATCGAGACGGAGTAGACGTGGGACACGGAGCGGTCCACTTCTTTTTTATGCAGTTTGCTACAGGGCCTGGATCGATTTTTTTTCTCTATTGGGCCACGGTCCAGCGCATGCGCGCGGCGCACCTCCCACACTAGCGAGTCGCAGTTCATGGATGTTTCCATGCTACGCCGTTGTGTCCCACTCTCCCAGGTTACAGCAGGTTATTGGGTTTGGGCCCAAGCCGCTCTCCACTCAGGCCCATATATGCAAGTGAATCAGCCACCCGTGAAACAAGTACAAGTAGCGCACACTTGCATCAATAATCAGATGGGCCTAGAAAGTGGCAAATAAAAGGAGACATTAAAACCTGCATTTTGATATTTCCCCAAAGAAAAACTGTTCTGAACAAAAGAATATGCTCCAAATCATGTGCTAAATATTCTATCCATATGCTTAAAAAAAGTCACAAACAAATTATGTTATATATAAAGGAGGAGAACAAGATTACTAGGAGAACGTATATTTACGTAAAACCAGAACAAAGTAATGGTTTTCGTAGGTTTAGGATAAATATGTTTTAGGTCCACGAGAAAGTTGTTTTCGGGTCAAAGAAAATGTTCTAGCTTCACACCAAAATTCCTCCATCTCCATCAGAAAAATGTTAACCATTCACGGGCACTGGTCATATAGCCTCCATGTTGAAAAGAATACAGTTCTAGCGTGTGCACTCTCTCTCTCTCCTCAGTCAACTTATCCAAAGATTGATCAAATGTATAGAAAAAATATCAATGCTTAATTATGACACTGACACTACAAAAATCCTGTTAATCCGTGATGAAAAATTTCCATCACGGATCACCAAAAAAACCGTCACAATGCAACATCTGTGATGATTTCAAATATCATCATGGATTGAGCGTTATGGATTAACCTTCGTGACAATTTTTTGAAAACCATCACAAATTAACGGAATCTATGATGATCTTAGAACGCCACCATAGAGCCCAAAGCCCAGTTAGCCCAACCCAAACCATTTTCTGTGATGAAAAATAACCGTCGCAGATGAATTACCACATCATCATGGATGCTACATGGATGATGATGTGGATGCTTACATGGATGATGGCGTGGATACTTACATCACCATTTCGGCCCATTTGTTTATATGTGGGCTGACATTAGTAAGTTGGGCCAAATATTTTTTTTGGCCCACCTATTATTTTAGTCCGATCCAACATTAGTTATAGCCCATTATATTTAGACCATTTATAGCTTTCAATCACCATTAAATTTGGCCCATTTCTAGCTTCCTGTCATCCCAATAAACATATGTCACTAACCACATCCAGATCTGCAGTTAGCCACAGTTAAAAAATCACATGTCCAAATTCATTCATAGTTACTTAACCATAAAAAAACCCAAAAAAAATCCATTTCATCTTGAATCAGCAAGGAAGCATGAATAAGACTGATATACACTAAGGCTGACTAAATACAGCAGAACTAAGGTTAAACAAGATATGGAGGGTATTGTTCCCCACTGATGAGTTCTTCAATCTCTTGTGACTGCTTCTTTCCTGATATTTCTTGATTTTTCAATCTTTCTTATGACTGCACAATCTGCAAATAATTAAGAATACACAATTAGATATTGGCGTATGGTTGTATATCACATGTTGAATATGTTGTATTCAGATTAAGAATAACATATATTTGGGTTAATGCAAATTAAACAACCAAAATATTCCTATCACCGCCAAGTTTAGTTGCCCCATTTGGAGACAAAAATAGAAATTAAGGGAGATGGATGCAGTGACTAAATCGATGCTATTTAGGAACCACCAAAATATTCCTATCACCACATGAATCTACATGAAGGACATATACATGCTGTGGCATATATGTGGTCGTATTACGGGTCAATCAAATGGCAGGAACTAAATTCATGGCTAATCCCAACAAAGAAACAGGTCACTTGCCTAGAGGTAAGGAAGAGCATTGACACCTTTATAGAAGAAACTAGATCAAAAATAAATAATCAGTTGCCAAATTCACCATACGTCAGTTCCTTTGTTCCAACATGAAAGGTCACCAAAACAACTACCTATAAAAATGCACAGGTTACACAGGTAGGCTATACACCAGTACTTCAGGGAGAAAAAAAATAAAAGTGCAGTTCTCTTCTTAATATAATGATCATTCTTTTGCTTTTATGCTTAATGCAAGCCGGAAAAATAATTTTATCTACAGTTACAGTATTGTGATAAGGACCAAATGGCCAGGACCATTATTATAGTTACAGTTCAGACAAAAGAACCTTTTTTTTTCTCGAACACGTAGGAGAGCTGCGTATCATTATATTAATAGGAGAAAAGAGTCATACAAAGACCCACACACACACACACCAACACAAAATCCTAGAGACTAGATCACCAGCTAGCAGAAAACAAAACGACCCTACAACAGCCTATTAGACTGATCCACCAGCAGAGAGCAGGGAAATTCCCTTAGCTCCTGCTATGCTCCACCAATGAGCCTCCCCCCTAGCCAAATTCAAAACCAAACTAACACTTGGGGAAGCCCCATTGAAAACACAAACATTTCTATGCCGCCAAATACACCAGGCCCCTAGAATGATCAAGGAATTCAGACCCGGCCTAAGATCTCCACTAGCAGCCTCATCAATTTTTCTCCACCAATCCTCAAAGGAAAGATCGGAAGGCTGAGGAGCAAGAGCTGCAAAATCAAAGCTCGACAAGAAGGAGAACCAGAAGTCTCTTGAGAAGACACACCCCACTAGAAGATGATGTATGTCCTCCTCCTCTTGATCACATAAAAGGCATTTCCCAGGATGAGGGAGCCCCCTCTTTGCCAAACTGTCTGCTGTCCAACATCTATTGTGAGCGACCAGCCACATAAAAAATTTGCATTGGGGGGGGGGGCAGGATTTCCAAATTCTCTCATACGGTTCAAAGAGGATTGCTCCGTGGAAAAGTGTATCATAGGCGCTCTTTGCTGTATAGTTTCCGGAATCCGAAAGCCTCTAGATGTGCTTATCAGGAATCTCCTCATTAAGCTCCACCTCATTCAGAATATCCCAAAGTCCAAAAAACTCGAACAAGGCAGTTGGACCAATGTCACCCTGCAAATCTTCCGTCCATTTGTCCCCATTCAAAGCTTCCAACACAGTACGCCTACTTGTTCTTCTATTAGGAACCAGAGCATAAACCATGGGTGCAAGGTCCTGGATACTTTGGCCATGTAACCATCGGTCCTTCCAAAATAGTGTATTAGCCCCATTTCCAACTTCAGTTATTACAGCCATTGAGATGAGGCCAGCCACCTCAGCACTGACTTGGATAGGTAGGTTAGCCCACGGTTTGCGACAAAAGAACCTTTATGTTGTTGGATTTCAAACCAACAATCAAGGTTGCTGTGAAAAAAAAATCATGGCTATAATGATAGGTTACAATTACAGTTCAGACAAAAAAATCAAGGCTGGTACCAACAATCAAGGTTCTTCTGTGAAAAGATATCCACCATCAGTGGGTATAAGCAATTCATAACCGAGGTACAGTATGTAATAACAGTGACATGTACACATACTAAAGGAGTAAAGGAACTAGTTGGGACATGAAGTCCCAGCAACAGCAGTGGTCAGGTTTGTTTCTCAACATTGCAAGGTCTTGAGTTTGAACCTGACCTCCAGCATAATTTTTGCGCAAAAAAGGTGCTTCTAGATTTATTTATTTTTAAATTTGAGACATGGAAATTTCGGGATCAGACATCCGTCCTAGCTCAGTACCCTTCAAACAGCTTAAACTATCATGCACGTCGACACATTTTGAATATAGTAAATTAGAACATTTGAATTCCTCACCAAAAAAAACTAGAACTTTCATTTAAAATACTACTCCTACAACGCAAGAATAGATCGACAATCAAACCACTGCCTTATATTGGCGGTCACATGGAATTTATTTAATACAAAGTTTTTTTAAGGAGAAAGTACTCCTGTATCTTGTGACTAATCATTTGTTAATCGGCAATGGATCGATGGTTAAGCTGGTATGTAAGCATCTCAGTACCCTTCAAACAGCTTAAACTATCATGCACGTCGACACATTTTGAATATAGTAAATTAGAACATTTGAATTCCTCACCAAAAAAACTAGAACTTTCATTTAAAATACTACTCCTACAACGCAAGAATAGATCGGCAATCAAACCACCGCCTTATATTGGCGGTCACATGGAATTTATTTAATACAAAGTTTTTTTAAGGAGAAAGTACTCCTGTATCTTGTGACTAATCATTTGTTAATCTGCAATGGATCAATGGTTAAGCTGGTATGTAAGCATCTCCAGGTGTACATGTGTTGACATGTAGATGCAACTTTAGCTTAATTATTAATATACTCCTCCATCTGTCCAAAAATGTAAGTCATTTTATTTGTGTTCCGATTATTCAAACTTATCAAAATTGATCAAGTCTATAGAAAAAATATTGCATCATCATCTCTGCACCATAAAACTAGTTAAATATACCACCAAAAATATTTTGACAGTACATCTATATTTAGTATCGTAGATGTTAAACTTTTTTATAAAAATATAGTAAAAGACAAGAGATATTTGACTTAGGACAAAACTAAAACACAACCTATATTTTCAAAGGTCATTTTACAAACTCTCTGCACCAAAGGTCCGATGCCACCTCCGGTGGAGCACCGAACAGCTCTGGTGCGTGTCAGTGCTCAAATTGCAAGTTTAGAAAGGTATGGTACAATCAGTAAACCTCTTACTGAGCTATTGTATTGAAGAATCAAAGTTCTCAAGTTTGACCAAATCTATATGACAAGGACACCAATTAAGTATCATTAGATTTTTTTATTAATTATATTTTCATAGTATACCTATTTGATGTTATAAATTTTTGTAATTTTCTCTATAATTTTGGTCAAACTTAAGATACTTTGACTCTCCAAGATCCTTGTAATGCCTTATAATTTGGAATAGAGAGAGTATATTAGAATTGATGACACAATATTTAAAGTCATTGTATTTACCATTTCTTGTCGTGTTTCTGTCTTATGACTGTCGTTGCATTTCTACAATGATAGTTGTGACTCTTTTGTTATTTGCATTCTTGTTTAGTAGAATCGTAATGTAATGGTGCAGGCCTTTTTGTATGTCCTTCTATTCTAGTCCCTCACTTCACTACCGGAAACAGTATCTTTGCCGAGTGTCATATGCTTTGCCGAGTGCCAAATATCGAGCACTCGGCAAAGAGGCTCTTTAACTTTTTCTGATATATCAAATTTACTATGTATCTATAAGGCACTTTAACTTTTTTATACACCGAATTTACTATGTATCTATAAAAAAAGGTCAAAGCGACTTATAATTAATTTGGACCGTATGGAGTACCAAACTGGACCGAGTCGTCGTGATATAGGCTTCCTATTGATGTGTCCTGGTTCTTGTGCCACTGTGTGTCTGAATTTAATGGGAACTCATTTGGTGCTTGTGCCACTGCTGCCAAAAACGTGAGGCCGGCTTAACCCATCTTGTAGCTTTGGCACCCTTGGCTGGCTTCCATAGGGAGTAACTAAGACTTTCAACAACCATCAATGATGTTATTGCCACAGGATGTAAACGATGACATGTAGCACCAACCTCCTAGAGTTCAATGGATCCAACTATCCAAAAACAAAATCCATGACTAAGCAACGAACAAAATCCATGACTAAGCAATGATTTTTTTTTCACTCGACTAAGGACACAACAATCCACAAAAGGGGATGCACAAAGTTCTCCAACCCTATGGGCTATGGTTACGAGAGGTAATCAGCCTACACAAACCAATGCATTAAGGTCCCCAACCCTATTGCAAATACAGGTTAATAAGCTCATTTTGTCATTAATGCTTATGACTATCCAACACATTGGTTGATTACTTAATCAAGCATAGATGAATTTTTTTTGATCGGGTATAACTTGAACGCACAGAACCCACACACTCCACACTCACACCACACGCACACACAGAACGCGCATGCGTGTGTACCCTGAAAATTCTAGAGAAATTCCAGAAAAAGGTGCGATCACCAGGGTTTGAACCCTAATGGGTAGATCTCACTGGACAACCCTACCACTGGACCACTGGCCCATTCACAGTGTAGATGAATATTAATGACACAAACCTGCGTAGTTTCTGCTCAGGGATGTTCCCATGTCCCAGTCTCCCAGGTTACAGCGCGTTATTGGGTTTGGGCCCAAGTCGCTCTGCACGAAGGCCCATATATGCAAGTGAATCAGCCAACATGAAACATGTAGCGCACACTTACATCAAAAATAGTCAGATGGGCCTCGAAAGTGGCAAATAAAAGGAGAAATTAAAATCTGATGTTTCTTATATTTTCACAAAGAAAAACTATTCTAACCAAAAAAAATACTCAAATTCATGTGCTAAATATTCTATCCATATGCTTTAAAAATTCAGAAAAAATTACATTAGAGGAGGAGAACAAGATTATTTACTTAAAATCAGAACAAATTATAAGTTTATTCTAGGTTTAGCATAAATAATTAAATATGTTTTAGGTCCACGAGAAAATTGCTTCCTGGTCAAAGAAAAATGTTCCAGCTTCACACCAAATTCCTCCATCTTCATCAAAAATATGTTAACCGTTGACGGGCACCCGGCACTGTGATAGGCATACTACCTCTATCTCGGAAATAATACAATTCTAGCGTGCATGCTCTCTCTCTCCTTAGTCAAATTATCTAAAGTGTGATCAAATTTATAGAAAAAAGTATCAATACTTATGACACCAAATAGGTATACATTAAAATACATTCAATGAAAAATCTAATAACACTTATTTGGTATTATAAATATTTATACTTTTCTATATAACTTTGATCAAACTTAATATGCTTTGACTTGGTATCATAGTGGCTAAAATTGCATCTTTTCTTGACTGAGGAAGTATATATATAATAGTAATAGCACCATTTATTTGGAAGAAATTTATTGTCATACCTAGTTTTAAAGACAAAACTGAGTACTAACTATATGTGTGCCCAAAAAGTCAAATCACACATATAGCGACAAATTACAATAGTATCAAGTGACAATGCTTTATTATATAACGAAATATACTCACATTTAATACTTACATCAGAGTATCGTTGAACGGTAGCTAATCTTCAGGCTCCATCCTTTACAGGGGCGGCTGAATGGGGGTAACATATGCCTAACACTTCTATTAGTCTTCTGTGAACTCCTTCGTAACTCTATCAATCTTTGGAGCAACTTTTCTAAAGTCTAGGGTGTGGGGAAATAGCAAGGGTGAGCACATTTCGTACTCAACAAATATAACATGGGATTCATGAGGCTTAAAAGGCATGACATGAGTTTGACTACATGTAGCTTTTTGTTGTCACAATTTTAACATATGAGTAGCAATAAGTTATCAAAATTCCCATAATAAACTCATGATCAAGTAATATGAATAATGAATAGCATAAACAAATAATTTAACAGTGATCATCTATTTCATAAGGGTCCAAAGTCGGTCGTGATCGTGAGCATGGCTGTTATAATAGTTTTACACTCTGCAGAGGTTATACACTTTCACTGTGAGTCATGAATTCCTATATGCCCAGGGTTATGACTCCCCAGAACACTACCAAGGTGAGCAGGCAGGGTTCACTATGAAGCCTTTCCAAGGTTCGTCTAACAAGTTAGGTTTCCAATTGGCAAGCAGATATAGGAACCCCCTTTTGAATGGCACAATTCCTTCACGGCTATACTCATAAGAATAGAGGTTGTCCCATCGTGTCTCCTTTTGCGCCATAAAGGTAACCACTAACAAGCTAGAAAATATCCTTTATATGACTAAAGCTAGAGCCATGTAGCCCTCACAGTTGTACTGTAAGTCTCGGATGATCGCTTACATATAGGTTCTTAAGGAGAGAAACTAGAGCACCAATAAATAGTCCAATGCTCTAGCCCCCTTTATTAATGTTGCTAAAAAGTCATCTTTTAGTGCTTATTGCATAATCCATTAGTCAAATTACAAGATCACGGTAATCCATAGAAGTCAAGGTACAAGATCAACTCTAGGTAATCCTTATCAAGGGGACATATGCATATGTATTAAATGTATTAAGATTATTAAGAAACAAGGATAGTCTCATGCTATACTTACCTTAAATTTGCTTTACACCCAAAGCAACTTGCTTAGAGAATCTTCAATGTTCATCTTTCATTCTGCAACTTCTGGTCTCTAGCGTTTACTTACGGTTCTCTTCTACTCGTAGCAAAACCAAGCACAAAGAAACATACAAGCAAACAAAATAAGGAAAACTAAGAACAATACACCAATCATAACTAAAAGCCTTAAAAACAACATTCTAAAAGAGATATCATTACTACGGGTACGAGAACGCAAGGAGCACCGAAAAACGGAGCTACGATTAAAAGAAACAACTATCGGAAGATTTACATCATAAGAGTAAAGGTTATATGCTTGGTTTAATTTTAGTTACAAAATCATGTTAAGAATATTAATTTAGTCAATTTACATTTTAAATGTGTCTAATAATATTTAAGTCATATTTAAACTTTACTTTGCAAAAGGGATAAACATGTGAGAGCATCTATTTGAAATTAATATACGAGTTTAAACTAAGCAAATTTATAATTTTAAAAGCATATTAATGTTTGTAATTAGTCATATTAATATTTCTTTATAAAACAGCGAAGTATAACCTATATGGCTTTTAAATTAGAAAACTAGTTGTACATAAACATTAATGACATTAATATTTCAAATTATAAAATTCAGAAATATTTAATTAGCATGATCGCTTCAAACATTTAAATTACGCCAATCCAAAACTAATGCAAAGGAAACAGACTAAATCGGAGCTAGGATGATGGACCATTGGAAGATTTATGATGCAAAAACTGAAACGGTATTATCTACATAGGAGATTTGCTAATTACAAGCAAGATGAGATAAGGTCGTGTGTGTATGATCAACATGTTAGGAATTGGATTTGTTTTCACGTGCAAGGATTTAAAGAGAGAGCTCTGAATGATAACGGAGGGGTAGATAAAGTATTGAACTTGCATGGGATCAAATCTTACAGACTGTAGTATGATCAATAAATGGCCTAAACACGTCCAGAGTTGGATTGACGCATCTATATAGAAAAGATTAGTACAAAGTCTGGAACTTAACCGCAATTGTCGATACTTATTGCTGGCAGCCTTTGGTGTACACATGTACAGGGATGGAACTTCCAGAACTGAATTGCAGCCGATGATTAGCGGTGGCCTGCATGTGTCCGACATGAATATGAGCATGATGTCCGGATGGAAAGATTTGCAGGGTATGTGCATGGCAGCTTGCTAGCTAGTTGGAACACAGACCATAGAGCTCGACAGGCAACAAACGCTTGGCTTCCTCACCTGCTCGGGCAGGGAGAGCATAGCCAGCCATGGCGACCTGGAAAACCGCAGCCGTGGCACATCGGCAAGCGTGTACATACGATCGACGACTGCATATGGATAAGAAGCAAGGGACGTAAGGGAAACATACAACGTGCATGGTCCAGGGCATGGTGTAGACAACAGGGGGAGAGAGCGAGGAGGACATGGAGGTGCTCACCCGTGGTCAACTACATGTAGATTGCATTGATAGGGCATGCTCAACTAGACGAGAAGTGGGACCTCCTCCGGCGATGCATCCGCAGGTGGATTTAAAAAGAAGTCGGTGATGATTGCCCCAAGCATGGCAGACATGGCTATCGGCAGCTGCGCGGTCGGCGAGACGTTGGAGATAGGGTAGTAAAAAGAGGGGAAAAGGTCAAACTGTAATGTATTCGGGCAACCAAGTATACCATGACGTGGAGGACAAAGAGGGATAGCTCATGGTGATGGTTGATGCCAGAACGCAACGGTTAGGTCGGAAAAGCCCGCTGAAGAGTTCAACGGTGACATAACATAAAGAGAGAAAATTCTAATTTACTACACGAGGGATTCTAATTTGCCTAAAGGGTTGGTACATATATATAGGGATGAGAACTCTCCACATCTACATCAACTAGTGATATAGTACTAATTGATATTGCACCTTCCACCTCCACTAATAGGCCTAAATAAACATTAAAGCCCATTAGTAAATAAAGACATGATTTATTAGAAATTATTACACATGGGCTTTGAAAAATAAACACAGATTTTATTATTTTCGGAATTAATTAATTTTGTGGATAAAATAATTCTAGAAAAGTCTAGAATTATTATTTAAGCCGCGAAAAATACTCCGAAAGCTCCGAAAATTCAAGGAAAATTCTCAGAGACATTATGGAACATGAGAAACCAAAATAAAGTATTTGAAGCTCATGATAAGATATTTTGGAGCATCTAAAATTAGATTATGCTCGTAGAAATATGGGAAGAAGTTCCAGGCAGAAGTAGGAAAAATTCCCTAGAAATTTCGAGAGATAGGTTGATGGATGATAAACCTGAAGGGGTGATTGGAGCAGAAGAAAAGGACCTTAGGAATCTCCAAATGAAAAGATTAGGATCAAGAGAGCATGAATTTAATTTGAAAAAAAAAGATAAAGATAGGGCGAAGAAAGACTTACTAAATGTGTTTTTAAAAATTTTACTTACTCATAAGACCAAGCAAGCAGCAAGCAAACCTCACATCATCTAAATGACCATCAAATTTAGAAAACTTTAAAAATTCTCATTTTTTCTATAACTAAATTTACGCTAGTTCAAACTAAGCTTGGTAAATTTTATCCAAATATTAAAATATGTATTTTAATTAGTGTTTTCTATGCACATCTAAAATTGAAAATTTTGGGGTGTGACATTTATGCTCGGTTTGGATCCACTAGTAGATAATCTATATATACTGTAAAGACAAACCTCACTAAGCTAATTATCTTGAACCTCCTTGCGCTACATCATCCACTTATCCTTTGCAATTAACACAAACCCCACTAAACTATTATCTTGAACCTCCTTGCGCCACGTCATCCACTTATTCCTTTCAGTTAACACCGGCTGATCATGTACATGCATGCATAGTGGTAGTTCGTCTTCCAAGTTCATGCACGCAATATAGTAGTAGATATATTAAGTTGTCCACGTCAGAATACTAAAATATAGATTCCTTCTTCGTATGTGCGGCAATGCGTGGGAAATCGTGTTGATATACTCTTCATCTTCATCCTAAATACTACTTTATGAGCACGCACGCACAGCCTACTCCGCGCGCACGCCGAATCCACCGTTTGATTTTTGGTCTTGCCGCACATAAGGCCAGTCTCAACGGAGATTTTATGTCATTGTTTCCAACACAACTAAATTTTGGAAACAGTGCAAAAGAGTTTCATCCTCATGAAACTTTCTCTGTTCCCATAAAACTCTTATAATCTCTCTCTTCGTAAATATAGTGCCACATTAATATAATTAATATCCATAAAATTTTGATGAAACTTTATTGAGACTGGCCTAACCGTCCGTCTGCAGTGTGGTTCGGTCTCCTATCCACAAAGCCGGGCCCATGCATTAGCAAAGATGCTTTATCCACCGGTTCTCAGCTTCTCTCTTGAACGTTCATCTGTCTGCCTCTCTCGTACACTCAGTTTGGGGAACGGCAGGGGGAGAGCACCAGGGCCATAGTAGATGCTGACGGTGACCTGTGGTGAGGCGGACGGCGGCGGCGCGACACGGGAGGGGCTAGGATCTGCTGCACGGCCAAAAAAAAAGAAAGGAAAGTAGCAGGAATAGGGTTGCCAAAAAAAAAGAATATGCAGTCGAAAAGCACGGAAACTGCAAGTGCATGTTTTAGGCCCTGTTTAGTTAAAAAGACCTAAAATATTTTATACAGTACCCATCACATCTATTTTTTGACACATGCATGGAGCATTAAATGTAGGTAAAAAATAATTAATTGTACAGTTTGTCTGTAAATGTCGAGACGAATCTTTTAAGCCTAGTTAGTTCATGGTTGAATAAATTTTGTCAAATAACAACGAAAGTGTTACAGAAATTTTTTAAAAAAAATTTAGAATCTAAACAAGGTCTTACTAAAATTCTGGGGAAATGCACTACTCCACGTAAGGATGAAAACGGAACAGAAATATCCCGAACCGTATCGTTTTCTGTATTTTATCCGATCGAATTCGTATTTTTGTGTCCGACTTTACCGTTTTCGCTTTCGTTTTCGTATTTCAAATGTAAAAGTAGAAAACGGTTTAGACATTTTCCGACCGTTTCCGACTGTTTTATAATTTTCTACTTTTAATTCGGAATATCCCGAATTTAAAATTCAGTTTAAACCGAATTTTGTTGTCAATCATTACTGTTCAGGCAACTAGGCAAAGGCAAGTGTGGAGCACTGATGCTCATTGGCCGCATTACATAGGCAGCTCACCCCCGTCGCACCTCCCTGAGTCGTTGAGGTAGGACTAATCATCTCGCACGGTGCTGTATGCTTGCATGGATGGATCTGGCTTCACGCGGCGCTGTTATTGCATTGTATGTGACTGGGCCGACCAAAAGAGAGAGAGTTAGATGGGCCAGGCGTTGTTGCTATCCTTTCTAGTCTAGTACCGATGGCATCTCAAAATTTTCTCTTTTTTCTTTTTTTCTTTTCTTTTTTTCTCTTGTCAAAGAAACCAAATTGATAAGTTTGCTTTCTTGCACTCAAAATTTGCCACGATGACACTTGTTAATTGTTATGCATTGTAGATCGGTATTCCGTATTGAATTTTCGTATACCGACCATGTTCGACATAATTTCGCTCGAATGGGTTCGTTTTCGAAATTCTCGATATTCCGTAAGTTCGCGTTCGTTTTCGTGTCCGGCTTTACCGTTTTCGCTTTCATTTTCGTATTCAAATATAAAAATAGAAAATGGTTGAGGAGTTTTTCAACCGTTTCCGACCGTTTTCATCCTTAGCTCCACGGTGCTGCAAGTGCGCGTCGCTATCCCGTCCAGCGGGCGCGCGTTGCAACCCTATCCTAGCACGTGCGCGTGGAGTAGGATCGTCGATACTTTACGGCTGCTAAACTGGAACAAACATTACTCACTCTGTCATAAAATAAGTGTAGTTATTGCATATCAAGGAGTCAAATACTTCTAACTTTAACTAATATATACAAAAAATATTAATATTTTTAGTACGTAATTAATATAATTAGATAGATCACTGAATTTATTTTCATAATAAATTTAGGATGAGTTTTCTATACTTCCGGGAGTAGTTACTCCCTTTGTATTAGCGGGTCAGTGTGGATAGAAACCGATCCGCTAGCAAGTTAGTTAAGTGATTTAATTAATTATTAATAAAGTAGTTTTTTATGTCCTTCTCTCACGGACTCACATTTTTTTGGTAAAGACTTCGTTTTGGGCGGCCATGATTTTGTGCATCCGCACGCACCGGTCCATCTACCGTCAATGCAGGATCGGAGGGCGCAACTTCTCCAGCGCACCGCTGGGCCTATCCGTTTTAGGTCCCACCGTTTTTATTCCCCTCTTCTTCCTTTCGTTCCCCATCTCTCCCTTCTCTCTCCCTCCCGTGAGCTAGCTAGCAGCCTCCGGGCATCGGGAGTCGGAGGCGGGCGCCGCGCCTCCTCCTCCCGTGCTCCCCGCGCCGCCTCACCCTGCCCGCTTGGCCACGCCAGCTGGCGGAGGAGGGGAGATTTGGCTTTCCCGTCGGGGGCCTAGGGAGCAGGAGAGATGCAGTGGCGGAGGGGGCACACATGCGCGCGGGTGGGGAAGACGGCCCAAGCGGCGGTGGTGGCACATGCCGCGCTCTTCTGCTTCACTCTCCTCATCGCGCTCAGGGCCGACGGCCACACCACATACTCCTCGTGGTACGCGCTCCAAACCCTAATCTCCCCGTCCCCTCCCACCCGGTTCTCGTCCCTCTCCTTCCGCTTGGATTCGATCTAATTGATTTTGTTTCAGCGAGCTGGGGGATTCGAGTTTGCTGGGTCGTGTGTTGATTTTGCAGGAGAGCGTCTCCCCTGCAATGCAGATGTACTCTTGGAATTGGCCGATTCCTATGCTCCCTTTTTTGCGTGTTGCGTGCGTTCGATTCAAGGTTGGCTGCTGGTAGTTGGTGCTGGATAATCTGCTCTGCTGGCATGTAATTCAGCTACCTGTGTGGGGCTCAGATGAATGTTGAGAGTTTCAGTGACCCCAGTTATAATCGAGCTGATGCAGGCCAGCATTTCATCACTCTATTGTACTAGGATAATAGGGAGTAGATTTCATGCCAAATTTGTTCCTTTAGGCATTGTTCTGATATGCCAAAGGAAATGATAAAACCTTCTAGCTACAATTAGGTAATACCGAATTATATTACTCTACAACAACTACTATAAATCCTCAATGGTAAAGCCAATATGAATTGCTAAATGATGCTACTTTGATCATGTAGGATAACATTCATTCCACTATGAATTGCTAATGATTGCACGTGGAAGGTTTTCAATGTCTGCCCCTTCATTCCTCACGGCTGTTATGTGAGATTCACATACTAACTCGTCTATTAAAACTGACCTTCTCACTGTTTGCATTACCATTGTTCATTTTGCATCCAATTAGCCTGATATGTTTCTTTTTACTTGCAGTGGGCACCGTGTCATTCGATTGTTGCAGCGCCTTTACTAATTGTGTTTCAAGCTGCTTCTTTGCATATATCTTGAAAGCATAAGAGGTAGGGTCAGAATCCATTATGTAAACAGAACCTTGTCCAGTGGCCACCATATTTAGATTCCTAGAATTATTTAATCTGAGACGCATGTTAAGTTTCTCTGTTCTGTTAGATCTTTAATCTTCTCACTTCTTATCCTTTGTGTTCGCCCAGTTAGAAATCATCCGTCTGTTGATATGGGGATTAAGGACATTTGTCAATTATGCTCTTGGTCATATGGTCATACTGGTCAACATCTATAGAAGATGGCATAGCAGCACCAGAAGGAAAGTAATGCTGTGCGGATGGCCACCATATACACAATTAATGGTAGATTCCTCTTCTGTTTGGTTTGCTTGTATAGATGTTTCTTTTTTTCTTTGTTTATTTCTCATTTCCCTTTGTCATTGTTTTTGCCTCTACTGAAGATCAGTGGTATGCCCCTGGGCTTTATCAATTGAACATGATCATTCCTGTGCAGTCTATGTTGCCTTCCAACTGTTCGGAATGGTTAACCAGTGTCCTTTGCACCTCCCCCTTGCTAGTCTGCGTTGCCTTCCAACTGTTCGGAATGGTTAATCAGTGTCCTCTGCGCCTCCCCTTGCTAGATGCCAGGCAAAGCTAAGGCAGGCGGATTCACGTTCCGGGTGGAGCTGCGGCTGCAAGCGGCAGGCCGATCTCCATCAGCGAGCATCAACCTCCATGGTCAAGCGAAAAGGCAACACGAAGGTGAGCAATCTGGTGTCACCTATTTCCTAGCAGCCCCATGTTAGCACCTTCGCATTTTCTTAGGCAAATTAAGTGTCATTTGTTAGGCAACAATATGATCCTGAATAGGTAATTTAGCCTTTTCTTACTAGTCAAAAAGGCCATCCAAACGATTAGTCGCGATTAGTTGGACAACTTGATAATAGTGACAATGAGACAGAGAAGCCCATATACAATTATGAACTTGTTAATATTGTTGTTCCAATTCAGTCTAACAAGTTAGTAGTTTTTCTCCTCTAACTAATGTGACCTTTCTACATACAGTCAGATTTGTATGCACTGAGTGCGTGTCTATGGCTGCCCCATGGAGTGGTCATCCACATCTCCCTCTTCTACAAGCTAGGCTGCGACGCCCTTCCAATTCGTCCCCCCCCTGAGGTGGCCCCACTTAGTCACCCCGTGCTCCGCCTCCCCATTGTCAGCACGGAGGTCTATGGCACCGCAGATGAGCTGCTGGCCAGGTGAACGCACGGTTCGAGTGCAAGCCTCGCGTCGCGCTACGGGAGTAGACTTGCATGGCGTCGCTGTGCGCTCTGGGCTGCCCATGACCTTGGATCCAGCTGGTGTGGTGCTCCTCATCGTGTCACCATCCCACAGGTCCTCCTCCGAGCGATCGAGCGGGGCCACATATGCACTCGCCAATCTCGCCTTTATAGCTAACCTTGCTCACCTAAATTTTAGAACTACGTGCACCCATTTCTCCTCATGCCTAAGCTATCAGCCTTTATTTCTGGTTATCTCACTATTATTGCTTTATCAACCACACTGTTTTGCCTAATTTATAACAATATTATTGCTTAATGCCTAACACTATTTAATCTGAGACGCATGTTAAGTTTCTCTGTTCTGTTAGATCTTTAATCTTCTCACTTCTTATCCTTTGTGTTCGCCCAGTTAGAAATCATCCGTCTGTTGATATGGGGATTAAGGACATTTGTCAATTATGCTCTTGGTCATATGGTCATACTGGTCAACATCTATAGAAGATGGCATAGCAGCACCAGAAGGAAAGTAATGCTGTGCGGATGGCCACCATATACACAATTAATGGTAGATTCCTCTTCTGTTTGGTTTGCTTGTATAGATGTTTCTTTTTTTCTTTGTTTATTTCTCATTTCCCTTTGTCATTGTTTTTGCCTCTACTGAAGATCAGTGGTATGCCCCTGGGCTTTATCAATTGAACATGATCATTCCTGTGCAGTCTATGTTGCCTTCCAACTGTTCGGAATGGTTAACCAGTGTCCTTTGCACCTCCCCCTTGCTAGTCTGCGTTGCCTTCCAACTGTTCGGAATGGTTAATCAGTGTCCTCTGCGCCTCCCCTTGCTAGATGCCAGGCAAAGCTAAGGCAGGCGGATTCACGTTCCGGGTGGAGCTGCGGCTGCAAGCGGCAGGCCGATCTCCATCAGCGAGCATCAACCTCCATGGTCAAGCGAAAAGGCAACACGAAGGTGAGCAATCTGGTGTCACCTATTTCCTAGCAGCCCCATGTTAGCACCTTCGCATTTTCTTAGGCAAATTAAGTGTCATTTGTTAGGCAACAATATGATCCTGAATAGGTAATTTAGCCTTTTCTTACTAGTCAAAAAGGCCATCCAAACGATTAGTCGCGATTAGTTGGACAACTTGATAATAGTGACAATGAGACAGAGAAGCCCATATACAATTATGAACTTGTTAATATTGTTGTTCCAATTCAGTCTAACAAGTTAGTAGTTTTTCTCCTCTAACTAATGTGACCTTTCTACATACAGTCAGATTTGTATGCACTGAGTTCTATATTGTTTTATCCCTGCAGCCATGATTGTGGTTTCCTTATGTTGATGCATGTTGAATATTGGGATGGATGTTCAGCAACATGGAATGAAACATGCTTTTTTTCATTTTATATTTTTGCCAAGTAGTCCCTATGTATTATTGTACTTTTTTTGCATGCCATCATGAGTGAGTTATCTGGTGCTATTTTCCTCTACTCTTTTACCATATTCCCCCTTTAATTTTCAAGCGTTACTCTGTACTCTAAGTGACTTTAATCATGCGCAGGTGACAAGGGGAAGCCTGAGATTCCATTTCTCGAGTAGGGAAGCGCAGATTGGGAGGGGGGTGCTGACTAATGCAGGTGACATATTGTTACTGACAGATCATTCTTTTGCTGATCATTTCTGGTCAGTCATTAAACTAGCCTGCCTTTTGTACAAAACTAGTTTTTTTGACATCATCACCCTACCTCAATTTGATTTGCATTTTTGCCCATTACACAAATAGGAGCCATGCATAAAAAATGAAAACAGAGCTGTGTATTTTTTTTGCAAATGAACATAGACACTATACTTGTCTTTTCATAATACATAAATTGCCTATTTAGGAAGACATCGTTGCCTAATGAATGATACTGAAATGGCCTAAGAAAATGCAATCAACTACAGCATTATCAGCAGCAACCTGCCCATCATCAATAGAGGCTATCAGTCGCCGGCTGTCAACGTTAGCACGAGCGACGACAAGGACGTGTATGTTTAGATCATAGATTCTTAGTTATAGACTACCACGTGTGATAATGACTTCAGTTATCCCGTAATTTTGTCTTTGCACGCACACGCCCATCCGTCGCTAAACAGATAATCCAATGCACCTGCGCTGATGGAAGCCTCTGGAAGTCGGCCTTATCAAAAGCCCCCTATATTAATTGTCTCACTTATCTTCTCCCTTTCTCTTCCCTACCATGCGCTTGCTAGACACCCCCTCCACCTCCGTCATCGCCGTGGTGGACAGCGAGGACGTTAGCGTCGTGCGTGTCTATGGCTGCCCCATGGAGTGGTCATCCACATCTCCCTCTTCTACAAGCTAGGCTGCGACGCCCTTCCAATTCGTCCCCCCCCTGAGGTGGCCCCACTTAGTCACCCCGTGCTCCGCCTCCCCATTGTCAGCACGGAGGTCTATGGCACCGCAGATGAGCTGCTGGCCAGGTGAACGCACGGTTCGAGTGCAAGCCTCGCGTCGCGCTACGGGAGTAGACTTGCATGGCGTCGCTGTGCGCTCTGGGCTGCCCATGACCTTGGATCCAGCTGGTGTGGTGCTCCTCATCGTGTCACCATCCCACAGGTCCTCCTCCGAGCGATCGAACGGGGCCACATATGCACTCGCCAATCTCGCCTTTATAGCTAACCTTGCTCACCTAAATTTTAGAACTACGTGCACCCATTTCTCCTCATGCCTAAGCTATCAGCCTTTATTCTGGTTATCTCACTATTATTGCTTTATCAACCACACTGTTTTGCCTAATTTATAACAATATTATTGCTTAATGCCTAACACTATTTTGCCTAAAAGATTAAATAAAGCTAAGAAGGTAGCCCAAAATCTGTGATAAAAATGACTGTCTATGAAAAAGTATGTCCTTGCATCCTAGCGGTAAATTTGGACAATCATCAACAGATGTTATGAACATGGAGAGTGAAGTTGTGGTAAATTACTCAGCATGTAAATGTAACCTGTCCATAATACTGATTTTGGGGTGCACTAATGAGTTACATTGTTTGTTGTTGCAGCTCAAGAATGGAAGTATATCTCAAAGTCTGTTCCATGAACCACAAGAAGAATATGGCTTCATTGACAAATGGGCAGCAGCTCATCTGCGGTGCCATAGACCTCCGTGCTGACAATGGGGAGGCGGAGCACGGGGTGACTAAGTGGGGCCACCTCGGGGGGGGCACGAATTGGAAGGGCGTCGCAGCCTAGCTTGTAGAAGAGGGAGATGTGGATGACCACTCCATGGGGCAGCCGTAGACACGCACGACGCTAACGTCCTCGCTGTCCACCACGGTGATGACGGAGGTGGAGGGGGTGTCTAGCAAGCGCATGGTAGGGGAGAGAAAGGGAGGAGATAAGTGAGACAATTAATATAGGGGGCTTTTGATAAGGCCGACTTCCAGAGGCTTCCATCAACGCAGGTGCATTGGATCATCTGTTAGCGATAGATCGGCGTGTGTGCGTGCAAAGATAAAATTACCGCCGGGATAAATGAAGCCAATTCCTTTTCTTTTATTCATTTTATAGTCTCACTATTGCTTAAATTTGATGCCTTTGAATAAATAAACTCATTGATTTTAATTAATCCAAATTTTACACCTCATTACTCAATTAGTATGTGCTATGTTCAACATCTATTATAAATTTGTTAAAACTATATTCTTATTGGTTCAACAATTTATGAACTGTATGCACTAAATGTTAAATGAAGTTTTATAGTTCTATTACAAGTTGAAATAGAATGTTATGAAAGAATTAGTAATAAAAACATGAACATTTGATATCATTTTGTTGGACTAGTCCTAAATAAAACCATGGCTCAAAAGAATTTTGAAATGAACTCATGGTTTCAAATAAGTTTAAAACATGCACATATGGTCCCTCTCTAACCAGATCAGTTTTTGCTTAAGCTAAAAATTGCATGCTAAATAATTTGAAGTATAAATTACTTTTGTGGTTCTTTGGCTCGTGGCTGATTTTTTGCAGGTGTCTATTTCATTTTTTATGCATAACTAGATTCTTTTAATCATGCCCAGATTTTCATAATTATGGTTCACTCCTGAAATCCCTGGAGTGGTGTCTTAACGGATTGTGTAACCTCGAATATTGACTTATATTGTGCTATGTAGTCCATTTCATTTTATAAATTTTAGCGTATCTATACTGCATTTTCAGTGACTGGCAATACTTCGGCTCCTAGAAAGCAGCTTTGTGTGCTTGGTAATTTTGTAGCAACAGCAGCAGCGGTTCTGCAGAAATATCAGCTGTCCAACAGTTCAGGACTTCAGGTAATGTTTCTAATGTTTCTCTCTACAGTTTTTAGTTTACCAGCAGCAGTTCAGTGGACCAAAATTGATGTGCTTATGTGATCATTCCTTGCTCTCAACTAATATTTAATCATTTTTATTCACTAGCTAGCTATTGTAACTCGGCCTGCAGTTTTTTTTTTAGTTCCAGTTAGTGTTCTGAACATGATACAGTGATGTACCTTTAAGCAATCATGACTTGCATTGTAACACCCAAATTTTGAGATAACAAAATTGGAATAATGTAGATAATAAATAATGGCCAATTTAGAATAATAGTAAAATAAATTTTGTGTTGCATTCATGCTGTTGCATATATTTTTATTGTGTGGTGTGGATTTGTTTTATTTTATTTTATTTTGGATTAGAATGTATTTTAAATACTTTTGAAAACAAGTAAATAAAAAAAACAAAGGAAAGAAGAAGGGGCTTACCTGCTGTGGCGGCCTGGAAGCCACCGACCGGCCCGTTCGGCCGAGCCAGTCAGCCCAGTTCGCGCGGCCTAAGTCGGCCCAATCCATGCGGCCTCAGTCGGCCCAGTGACGCAGGCCCGCAGCAGCCGCCTTCCTCTCTCTTGAGCCGCTGACCGATGGACCCCACCTGTCGGTTTTCTCCTACCTCCAGACGTGACCGAGCCGGACTCGAGTATCCTAACCACCGAATCCCACCACCGCCTTACCCGGGATATCCTACCCGTAAACGACGATTTGAGGCTATAAAAGGGTAGCCGGGTACCTCTAGTTTCCGTCTTTCAACTAAAAAGCTAGGGTTGCCACGGGATTTAGAGCTTTAGGGTTGAAGCTTGGCCGGCGGGTTTTGGTGGGCGCGGTTGAGACCTTCGGGAGGAATCGGGGCCGATTTCTTTACTTGGGTAAGTTTATTTTCTTCTCCTCTTGCTTTCCACGCTTTCAATTGGTGTTTTGGTGAGGTGAATCGAGGTATTGGAGCTCACCGACGAGTCGGTCATGGAGCCGCCGCCCCCTTGTTGCTGCGTGTTGTGTTCGGGTGATTGTAGTTAGTCTTTACCGGGTAGATGAGATCGCGTGGAGCTTCTCTTTCGTTTGGACCAAGTCGCGGGTTGTTTGGTGGTCGGGAACGACGTGGCCGACGGACTCCGGCGAGGCGGCCATGGCGGGCATGGCGGCCGGTGGCCGGACTTGGAGATGGAGGCCGGACTGGTTACTGTAGTGTTGCAGGTGAACCCGAGCCGTCCGATTTGAGATCAAAGGTCGAGATTAGAAGATACCCCTTCGCGGGCAATCTTTCTAAAGAGCCCCTGTATTTTCTGGGAATCAACCCGCGGTCCCAAGGCGTAAAGCTGAAATTACGTTTTTGTATTTTGAAAGCGTATTTTCTTCCGGTTTATTCAAAAATACGTTTTCAGGAAATTACAGATTTGCCACTAGAACTGTTTTGGCCATAAAAACTTCGTTTTAACTCCGATTTGATCCGTTCAAATTGCGTTAGGTTCGTATTTGCGAACTCTACATGTTAGTGTAGTTTTACAGTTAGTTTTGATAATTGATTTTTCGAGTTTATAATTAAGTATTTATTTATCTATAGGAAATCTTAGAAAATTCATAACTTTCACGTTTTAACTCCGATTTTGGTGATCTTTGCGTCTGTGTGATCGTAGAAACGTGTAGAAGAGTTTTATAAACTTTTATTACTGTTTTGTTACTGTTGGTGTACTGTTCTAATTATATCTATTTGTTTGCTTCGTGTATGTTTGATTGGATGCATGTATGTTGTTGATTGATGATCGAGTATAGAAGGTGAGCAGTACTTGGACGATTCGGAGTATTACTTTGAGCCAAGTCAGCAGTACTGTTTGGAGAGCTTTGATCAAGGCAAGTATAACACAGGACTATCCTTGTTACCTATTCATTGAATTATCATACATATGCATGTGCTTACCTTGGCAACCTTAGAGATTTTAACTTAGCAATTGATATCTTGATTCCTTGTCACCTATGGGATTATGCATTTGGGTAGCTTGGCTAGTGCTTGATTTATGAACATTGATCTTGTAATTTGACTAATGAATGGTGCAATCAACCATTAAGATGATTTAATTCCTGTTACAAGGGGACTAGAGCACTGTGTTGTTTGATTGTTGCTCTAGTTACTCTCCATAAGGACTTATCTGTAAGCATTAACCGGGATTGACAGTACAACTGTGAGGGCTATATGGCTCTGGCTTTAGTTGTTCAAGAGACCTTTTCTAGCTTGTTAGTGGTTACCTTAAATGGCGTAAGAATGGCTTGCCACGTTGGGTGTAGTGCGAGCCCCCCTAGTGTGTATAGGCTGCGGTTGTTGTGCCACAGGGAAGGGGGGTTCTACATCTGCCTGCCGAGTAAATCTAATGGCCCTAACTTGTTAGACGAACTTTTGAGTGGCTTTATATGGTTCTCCGGTGTTTGGGTTTGATCTCCCCACACATTTAGAAATCATGACTCACAGTGAAAGTGTACACCTCTGCGCAGAGTTTAATAAACTGGTATACTAGCCGTGCTCACGGATACGAGCGGCCTTGGGTATTCTTACAGAATAAATGATCACCATTGATATATCATGCTTAATACTGATGTTGTTATTATTATACCATGTTAATGCTATTTCATTATTCTTATTACAATTGATCAATTGTTCATTAACGGGAATTGGAATACCTTGATGCTACTCAACTGCTAAGTTAATGATGACTAAAAGCTAGAAGCAGTCAAACAGTGTCTAGCCATTTGAGCCTCATGAACCCTGTGTTATATTTGTTGAGTTCGACATGGACTCACTCTTGCTATTTCCACCATAACAGATGAAGATTATGAGGAAGATTATCGTAATGAGTACTAGTCTTGGTGTCAACCAGTCAACCGTGTCCCTGTGTGGAGTTTCCGCTGGAGTTTATTATTAGATATTATTATTTATCGTTCAAGACTATGTGATAAATATTTATTCGTTATGTAACAAGCACTGTGATGATACTATGTAATTTGTCTGCTTATGTGTGCGATCATGACCTGGGGCGCACATGAGTACTTTATGCATCCTATTTTTGTCCTTAAAAATGGGTGTGACAGATTGGTATCAGAGCCGTGTTGACTGTAGGACGCAAGCCTAGTTAGAATGGTCGTTGATAGCATCCATACTTCACTTAATTCATGCTTCCTCTTTTCACCTTGTTAATTACTAAAGTTTTATGCTTCCTCTACTTTATTCTATTGCGAAAATACATTGATTCTATCTAATCTATGTCTAAATCTTGTAGATGCCTCCTCATCCCCGTCTGTCAGCTGCACAATATGTTGCTCGTTTCAAACCCCAGGAGCCAAAGGAAGAGGGTGATCAAGAGCTATCTGATGCTGAATCAAGAGTTGGTGATACACCTATGGGGGATGTAGTTATGGGGTGGACTACGAAGTTTCATATCATGGTTCCTAAGGCTGATGCTTTCTTCCATGATATGTTGACAAGAACCTTGGACAACTACTACTACGACTGGGAAGCTACTTTGGAGTATCGCAGTGCAGAGTATAGTCATCCATGGATGGATTCCTATTGGGAAACGGAGTTATGGGTCAAGAAAAGGGATCCTACCACTAAGGAGCCTAAGGTGGAGTCAAAGTTTATTACCCGAGTGAGCCGGGCAACCGTGGAGACAAGCATGGAGGATGTCGCTTTCAATGCATTTGTTTACTACCATGGTCTACGCTCGGACAAGACGCTAAAGGGTGCACTTCGGCACTTTCCTTGTTTCTTGCATGACAAGGGTATTTGGACCGTGCCACTTGCAGATGATTCCTCCTTGACTTTACAAGCTACGGTGGCATTAGCTCGTGAATTGGCTCTTCATGAGGTGGACCTGAAGGATGAGTTGCTGAAGGAAAAAGAACTTAAGGAGCAAGCTTACAAGGAGATTGACCAATTAAGGGCGGAGTTAGGTCGTCCTAAGATTTATGAGAAGCTTAATTAGGAAATAGGAAAAACCCCTATGTAATAAGAACGATAGTAGTTGCGAGTTAATTTTAAGTTTGGATGGTTTTAAGAGTCAGTTTGTGGTGTGAACAATTGTGTGATTGATGGATTGTTATTATGATAATGTGTGATTTGGATCTTTGTAATGTGTGCTGGAGTTTTGTAGACATGCCTACAAATTCTATTGTTAAGAATATTAAGTTTGATCAAGATATATTAGTGAATATGAGGTTAACTTAGTTCTGTCCTTTGCTGATTTTTGGATCAGTCTGGGATGTTTTAGAAATAACTTAAAATCCGTTCATGGAAAATTTAAGAAATTTTACTGGGAATAATTAGACTTCTATATCTTTCCAATCCCACAAGAATCACCTTAATATCTATTATGAGTTAAGAGATATACCTGTTTCAAGTTGGAGTTACTGCACAGTCTGGAATTCGGGAACAGTTTCTGTTAAGTTCAGTTTTTGACCAATTTATTGACAGAATCAGAAAAAGTGTTGTGAATACGAGTTGTAGGTAATTTTATAAGCTTTCCAACCATGTAAAGATCATCTGATTTGGACGTCTGTAGCTCGAGATATGACAGTTTTACTGAGTTGCTGAAATTGGAGTTTGCCCAGAAAATCAGATTTTGTTTATCTATTATATACATCATCTTGGATCGTACTGAATTTCATCTTCTGTGTTTTGGAAACAGATGTCAGGCAGAGGTCGTGGCAGAGGTCGTGGGGGTGCTAATCCACCCGTTACTATGGAGGAACTCATGCAAACTCAGAATCAGCTGATGCAGATGTTTATGCAGCATATGCAGAACAATCCCCCTGTTGGAGGACCACCACCTGTTCAAGTAAGGGATAAGCGTGGAGAATTTTTGAAGGGACGCCCTCCAGTGTTTTCTCATGCTGCTGATCCTTTAGAAGCAGATGATTGGGTGAGGGCAGTGGAGAAACAGCTGAATATAGCCCAATGCAATGATATGGAGAAGGTGTTGTATGCATCAGGTCAGTTACAAGGGACAGCTCAGACTTGGTGGGAGTCGTATCAGGCTGCACGCCCTGACAATGCTCCTCCTATCACTTGGAATGAGTTTGTTAGAGATTTTCGAGCTCGTCATATTCCTGAAGGTATAATTGAGCTGAAGCAGGAAGAATTCAGAAACCTGAGGATGGGACAGATGAGTGTGAGTGAATATCATGACAGGTTTACCCAGTTGGCTCGCTATGCTCCCAATGAAGTTAGGGAAGATGCAGACAGGCAGCGTCTTTTCTTGAAGGGAATTTATTATGATCTTCGCTTGCAACTGAAGGGGAATAGCTATGCTAGTTTTCAAGAGCTGGTGAACAAAGCTATTGTGCTTGATAATGAGCGTAGGGAGATGGATAGAAAAAGAAAGATGAAGGTGCAAGGCTCAGGAAGCAACAACCGTCAACGCACAAATTCTCAGCATGGCTTTCATCAGAAGTTTCAGGGACCGGTTAGCCAGTGGAATCGCAATTCAAATCAGAGGTGGTCCCAAAATTGGCAAAACAATCAGTCTCAACAGCGTTCATCATATCCACAGCGTCAACAGTATCAGCAGACTGGGCAACAGACTCCTCGCACTGGAAATCCCAATGCTACCCCCATAAAGAATAGTACTCCCAGCACTCCTATTAGATGCTTTGTCTGTGGTAAAGAGGGCCATTTGTCTTATAATTGTCCTGAGAAGCAAAACCAACAGACTCCTCAGAGTCAGAAGAGCAACCAGAGGCAATCCGGTGCTGGAAGGGTGAATCACGTGTCTTCTGATACAGCTCATAATGCACCAGAAGTTATAATTGGTACGTTCAATGTACATTCCACTCCCGCAACTGTTCTTTTTGACTCTGGAGCATCTCATACATTCATATCCAATATTTTTGTTAAAATGCATAGTATACCCATGCTAGCTATGAAAGAACCTCTCTTAGTAAATTCACCTGGAGGTACCATGCAAACCAGTAATCGTTGTCTTCCAATTAGTATGGTATTAAGGGGGGGTAGAGTTTAAGATAACTCCTATAGTGTTGCGAACATCTGGGATTGATGTGATATTGGGTATGGACTGGATGAAGCAAAATCAGGCAGAGATTCAGTGTCAGCAGAAAGTGGTAGTTGTGACTGCGCCTAATGGAGATAAAATCAATGTGGATGTAGCAATGCAGAAGCAACCAACCGCGGTGGTGAATCAGATTGAAGATACTATTAAGGAGAATTCAGTGATTGAGGAATTTCCGGATGTTTTCCCTGATGAATTGCCAGGTATGCCACCTGACCGAGACATTGAATTTCTTATTGAATTATTACCTGGAACTGCACCTATAGCCAAACGACCATATAGGATGGGAGTAGATGAATTAGAAGAACTTAAGAAACAAATTAAAGAATTACAAGAAAAAGGTTTTATTCGACCTAGTTCATCACCTTGGGGAGCACCAGTCATTTTTGTTGATAAGAAAGATGGTGGTCAGAGGATGTGTGTTGATTATCGGTCGCTAAATGAAGTAACTATCAAGAATAAGTATCCTTTGCCCCGGATTGATGACTTGTTTGATCAGTTGAGAGGTGCTTGTGTGTTTTCTAAGATTGATTTACGTTCTGGATATCATTAGTTGAAGATTCGTGCCTCTGACATTCCAAAGACAGCTTTTACTACAAGGTATGGATTGTATGAGTATACTGTTATGTCGTTTGGATTGACCAATGCACCTGCATACTTTATGTACATGATGAATAAGGTGTTCATGGAATATTTGGATAAGTTTGTGGTGGTATTTATCGATGATATACTGGTATTTTCCAAGACAGATGTAGAGCATGCTGAACATTTGAGGTTGGTATTGCAGAAGCTTAGAGAGCATAAACTGTATGCGAAGCGAAGTAAATGTGAGTTTTGGTTGAAGGAAGTTTCTTTTCTTGGTCATATTGTTTCTAATGGAGGTATATCGGTGGATCCAGGCAAGGTGAAGGATGTATTGAATTGGAAACCACCTACTGATGTTAGTGAGATTCGCAGTTTCTTGGGTTTAGCTGGATATTATAGACGGTTCATTGAAGGGTTTTCTAAACTTGCTAAACCTATGACATCTCTGTTAGAAAAGAATGTTAAATTTGTGTGGTCTGATAAATGTCAAGCTAGTTTTGAGGAGTTGAAGAAGAGGTTGACTACAGCGCCTGTTTTGGTTTTACCAGATTTGAGTAAGAAGTTTTCCATTTATTGTGATGCTTCTCGTCAAGGTTTGGGATGTGTTCTTATGCAAGAAGGCAGAGTTGTGGCTTATGCATCTAGACAGTTGAGAAAGCATGAGTTGAATTATCCTACACATGATTTGGAGTTAGCAGCTGTTGTTCATGCATTAAAGATTTGGAGACATTATTTGATTGGACATAAGAGTGATATATACACTGATCATAAGAGTTTGAAGTATATTTTCACTCAGTCAGATCTGAATTTGAGGCAACGCAGATGGTTAGAGTTGATTAAGGATTATGATATTGAGATACACTATCATCCTGGTAAAGCCAATGTTGTTGCCGATGCTCTTAGCAGAAAGAGTTATGTCAATGAGATGCAAATGTCGTCTATGTCAAGTGAATTGTGTGCTGAATTTGAACACCTGAACTTGGGAATTGTTACCAATGCAATGGAGTTGGTGATAGAACCTACACTAGAGCAAGAGATATACAAGGGTCAGTTGAAGGATGAGAAACTGAAGAAGATAGCGGAAGACATAGTCATTGGTAAGTCACCAGGTTTCCGAATTGATGATAATGGAACTCTTTGGTTTGGAAAAAGGTTGTGTGTACCTGAGGATCAGGCTATTCGGCAAGCAATTCTTCGTGAAGCTCATGAATCAGCTTATTCTATTCATCCTGGTAGTACTAAAATGTATCTGGATCTCAAACAGAAGTATTGGTGGGTTGGATTAAAGCGTGATGTGGCTGAGTATGTAGCAATATGTGACACGTGTCAGAGGGTAAAAGCTGAGCATCAGAGACCTGCAGGATTATTGCAACCAATGAAGATTCCTGAGTGGAAGTGGGAAGAAGTTGGTATGGACTTTATAGTGGGGTTACCTCGTACTCAGAAAGGTTATGACTCTATTTGGGTGATAGTAGATCGGTTAACTAAAGTTGCTCATTTTATACCGGTTAGAACTACCTACCAAGGACCAAAATTGGCAGAGTTGTATATGGAGAAGATAGTGTGTTTGCATGGAGTTCCGAAGAAGATTGTATCTGATCGAGGTTCGCAATTTACATCACATTTTTGGAAGGTTGTACATGAATCTTTAGGAACTAAGCTAAATTTTAGTACAGCATATCATCCACAGACAGATGGACAGACTGAAAGGACCAACCAGGTATTAGAGGATATGTTGAGAGCCTGTGCATTGCAATATGGGACTAGTTGGGATAAGAGTTTGCCTTATGCAGAATTTTCTTACAATAATAGTTATCAACAGAGTCTTAAGATGGCACCGTTTGAAGCTTTGTATGGACGTAAGTGTAGAACTCTATTGTTTTGGGATCAGACAGGTGAATCACAGGTGTTTGGTACAGATGTTCTTAGAAACGCAGAAGATCAAGTACGAGTGATTCGTGAGAATTTGAGAGTGGCACAGTCTCGTCAGAAGAGTTATGCTGATAATAGGAGAAGAGATCTAGTTTTTGAGGTAGGTGATTATGTCTATTTGAAGGTGTCACCTATGAGAAGTGTGAAGAGATTTAACATGAAAGGTAAACTAGCACCAAGGTATGTTGGACCATTTAAAGTTATTGCTAGACGTGGGGAAGTTGCTTACCAATTAGAGTTGCCTGAGAATTTATCTGGGGTGCATGATGTGTTTCATGTTTCACAACTTAAGAAGTGTTTGAGGGTGCCTGAGGAACAGATACCTTTGGAAGAGTTGGCTGTTAAGGAGGATTTTACATATGAAGAGTTTCCAATTAAGATTTTAGAGACTGCTGAGAGGGTTACTCGAAGTCGGATTATTAAGATGTGCAAAGTACAGTGGAATCGATATTCAGAGGCAGAGGCAACTTGGGAAAGAGAGGATGAATTGAGGAAATCATATCCGCAGTTGTTTGAGTAAGCAATCCAATCTCAAGGACGAGATTCTTTTAAGGGGGGTAGAATTTGTAACACCCAAATTTTGAGATAACAAAATTGGAATAATGTAGATAATAAATAATGGCCAATTTAGAATAATAGTAAAATAAATTTTGTGTTGCATTCATGCTGTTGCATATATTTTTATTGTGTGGTGTGGATTTGTTTTATTTTATTTTATTTTGGATTAGAATGTATTTTAAATACTTTTGAAAACAAGTAAATAAAAAAAACAAAGGAAAGAAGAAGGGGCTTACCTGCTGTGGCGGCCTGGAAGCCACCGACCGGCCCGTTCGGCCGAGCCAGTCAGCCCAGTTCGCGCGGCCTAAGTCGGCCCAATCCATGCGGCCTCAGTCGGCCCAGTGACGCAGGCCCGCAGCAGCCGCCTTCCTCTCTCTTGAGCCGCTGACCGATGGACCCCACCTGTCGGTTTTCTCCTACCTCCAGACGTGACCGAGCCGGACTCGAGTATCCTAACCACCGAATCCCACCACCGCCTTACCCGGGATATCCTACCCGTAAACGACGATTTGAGGCTATAAAAGGGTAGCCGGGTACCTCTAGTTTCCGTCTTTCAACTAAAAAGCTAGGGTTGCCACGGGATTTAGAGCTTTAGGGTTGAAGCTTGGCCGGCGGGTTTTGGTGGGCGCGGTTGAGACCTTCGGGAGGAATCGGGGCCGATTTCTTTACTTGGGTAAGTTTATTTTCTTCTCCTCTTGCTTTCCACGCTTTCAATTGGTGTTTTGGTGAGGTGAATCGAGGTATTGGAGCTCACCGACGAGTCGGTCATGGAGCCGCCGCCCCCTTGTTGCTGCGTGTTGTGTTCGGGTGATTGTAGTTAGTCTTTACCGGGTAGATGAGATCGCGTGGAGCTTCTCTTTCGTTTGGACCAAGTCGCGGGTTGTTTGGTGGTCGGGAACGACGTGGCCGACGGACTCCGGCGAGGCGGCCATGGCGGGCATGGCGGCCGGTGGCCGGACTTGGAGATGGAGGCCGGACTGGTTACTGTAGTGTTGCAGGTGAACCCAAGCCGTCCGATTTGAGATCAAAGGTCGAGATTAGAAGATACCCCTTCGCGGGCAATCTTTCTAAAGAGCCCCTGTATTTTCTGGGAATCAACCCGCGGTCCCAAGGCGTAAAGCTGAAATTACGTTTTTGTATTTTGAAAGCGTATTTTCTTCCGGTTTATTCAAAAATACGTTTTCAGGAAATTACAGATTTGCCACTAGAACTGTTTTGGCCATAAAAACTTCGTTTTAACTCCGATTTGATCCGTTCAAATTGCGTTAGGTTCGTATTTGCGAACTCTACATGTTAGTGTAGTTTTACAGTTAGTTTTGATAATTGATTTTTCGAGTTTATAATTAAGTATTTATTTATCTATAGGAAATCTTAGAAAATTCATAACTTTCACGTTTTAACTCCGATTTTGGTGATCTTTGCGTCTGTGTGATCGTAGAAACGTGTAGAAGAGTTTTATAAACTTTTATTACTGTTTTGTTACTGTTGGTGTACTGTTCTAATTATATCTATTTGTTTGCTTCGTGTATGTTTGATTGGATGCATGTATGTTGTTGATTGATGATCGAGTATAGAAGGTGAGCAGTACTTGGACGATTCGGAGTATTACTTTGAGCCAAGTCAGCAGTACTGTTTGGAGAGCTTTGATCAATGCAAGTATAACACAGGACTATCCTTGTTACCTATTCATTGAATTATCATACATATGCATGTGCTTACCTTGGCAACCTTAGAGATTTTAACTTAGCGATTGATATCTTGATTCCTTGTCACCTATGGGATTATGCATTTGGGTAGCTTGGCTAGTGCTTGATTTATGAACATTGATCTTGTAATTTGACTAATGAATGGTGCAATCAACCATTAAGATGATTTAATTCCTGTTACAAGGGGACTAGAGCACTGTGTTGTTTGATTGTTGCTCTAGTTACTCTCCATAAGGACTTATCTGTAAGCATTAACCGGGATTGACAGTACAACTGTGAGGGCTATATGGCTCTGGCTTTAGTTGTTCAAGAGACCTTTTCTAGCTTGTTAGTGGTTACCTTAAATGGCGTAAGAATGGCTTGCCACGTTGGGTGTAGTGCGAGCCCCTGGCCTAGTGTGTATAGGCTGCGGTTGTTGTGCCACAGGGAAGGGGGGTTCTACATCTGCCTGCCGAGTAAATCTAATGGCCCTAACTTGTTAGACGAACTTTTGAGTGGCTTTATATGGTTCTCCGGTGTTTGGGTTTGATCTCCCCACACATTTAGAAATCATGACTCACAGTGAAAGTGTACACCTCTGCGCAGAGTTTAATAAACTGGTATACTAGCCGTGCTCACGGATACGAGCGGCCTTGGGTATTCTTACAGAATAAATGATCACCATTGATATATCATGCTTAATACTGATGTTGTTATTATTATACCATGTTAATGCTATTTCATTATTCTTATTACAATTGATCAATTGTTCATTAACGGGAATTGGAATACCTTGATGCTACTCAACTGCTAAGTTAATGATGACTAAAAGCTAGAAGCAGTCAAACAGTGTCTAGCCATTTGAGCCTCATGAACCCTGTGTTATATTTGTTGAGTTCGACATGGACTCACTCTTGCTATTTCCACCATAACAGATGAAGATTATGAGGAAGATTATCGTAATGAGTACTAGTCTTGGTGTCAACCAGTCAACCGTGTCCCTGTGTGGAGTTTCCGCTGGAGTTTATTATTAGATATTATTATTTATCGTTCAAGACTATGTGATAAATATTTATTCGTTATGTAACAAGCACTGTGATGATACTATGTAATTTGTCTGCTTATGTGTGCGATCATGACCTGGGGCGCACATGAGTACTTTATGCATCCTATTTTTGTCCTTAAAAATGGGTGTGACATGCATGTACTATGCATCTATAATAGCAATGATACAATGGAAATTTGAAATAGAAAGAGTTGGTCTGTGACTACTAGCTCAAAGTACAAATTTATTTCTTTCAGTGATCGTTAAATTTGTTTCTAACTAATAGGCTAAATTGCCTAGTAAGAATAGGCTAAATTATAGTGATGTACCTTTAAACAAAAGAGTTGGTCAGTGATCGATAAATATTGTTTCTTTTTGACTAGTAAGAATAGGCTAAATTGCCTATTTAGAAAGACATTATTGCCCAACAAATGACACTTAAATTGTCAAAGAAAAATACAATCTACTAAAGCATTACTAGCAGAAACCTTGGCTCCAGGAACAATAATGTCTTCTCATATAGGCAACATAAGCTTTTTACTAACATATGCATCCTTTTTTATCTCCATCAGCAATAAATTTATGACATATGTTATCCTTTTTTTTAACTTGCAGGATGCCGGCCATGTACAGAGAAGCAAGATGCAGGCCATGTAAAGAGAAGATGCAGAAATGTGTGCTTTCCTAGGGACTAGATGTATAGTGTTGTGCTCTAGAAAACTGCATATGTAAATGTGTTGTTTTTTTGTGAGATGTGTTCTTTCCTGAATAGATTGCCCTTTTTGTGAACAAATACATGTAGTAACTAAAAGCACATATTTGGGCCTGATTTGCCTTTTTTCCATAAACCGCGGTTGGTATTTGGGCCTGAGCCACGCAAGCCGTAAGTGGTCTCTCGGTTACATACGGCGGGAAAAATTTGTTCCGCACCAACAAGCCGCGTGTGATTAGCATCCTTGCCGAAAAAAGAATATAATAATTGAACTTTGCTATAAATGGCAAGGCCGTGCACATGGTCTATATTACGGCCGGCCGTGCATTAGCTGCCTCCCATTTTTTTATCATAACAACCAACTAAAAATTAGTAGATCCATCCAAACTAAATTAATTAGTATGCATGCATACAATCACGTATCACTGGATTAATTAGAGTATGTATTCGTACTATTACAAGCACGTATGCAAGCACGTATGCATTTATACGCAGAGATATGCATATACTTTCCTTCACAGGAGAGTATGCGTACGTACTAGTGAGTATATACGTATGCCTACCAAAGGAGTATGAGCGCACACGTGTAATGAGAGTATGAGTACATACATTTTTTATAAGGAGTATGAGTACATAATTATTTTTATGGAGTATGAACACTCTCATCTAAAAAAACCAACGATACACTCATATGAAAAAAGTATGCAGAGACACTATTTTCTGAAATAACATGAATCCAAAACAACAAACAACTTTCCACAGGTTCTCCTTCATTCAGATTTGCGCATGGCTACGTGTGCTCTTGAATCTTCTCCCCATTGCCGGCTTGAGAAGGCACGTAGAGTAGTTCCCTGCACGGCATCGATGGAAAGACCACTAGTAGAGAACAGACCTTTCCTCTCGGCATCATTTTCGGGGTTACTCCCGGTATTTTTTGGACCCGGGAGTAAAGAGACAATTAATCCCGGTTGTAGCCACCAACCGGGACTAAAGTCCCACGCCTAACGGATACTGCGTCATGCGATGACATTTACTCCCGGCTGGGTACACCAACCGGGAGTAAAGGTCAACTTTTACTCCCGGTTGGAGGCTCCAACCGGGAGTAAAGGTTTACTCCCGGTTGGAGCCTCCAACCGGGAGTAAAAGTTGACCTTTACTCCCGGTTGGTGTACCCAGCCGGGAGTAAATGTTTCTGTATATATACGTAGCACTGTTCCTTCCTCTCTTGGCAGAGCCATTCGGAGCTCTGTTCTTCGTCATTGCTTCATCCATTGTTGTGTTCTTGCTCAAACGAGCCAACTGGTCATCATAAGAACGATTTCTTCGACTCCTCCATCAATTCTTGTTGTTGAAAAGGTCACCATCTTCTTTCTCCTTTCATCTTCATCCTCCATTTCATAGTTTAGATATTTAAAGAATTTTATTTTTTT
Source organism: Saccharum spontaneum (assembly GCA_022457205.1). Classification (NCBI taxonomy): domain Eukaryota; kingdom Viridiplantae; phylum Streptophyta; class Magnoliopsida; order Poales; family Poaceae; genus Saccharum; species Saccharum spontaneum. The sequence continues at coordinate 15,597,098 of CM039596.1, read as the reverse complement.
CATTTAATTTCTTTTATTTAGTAAATGAGGAATATACAATAGTTTAATTGTAAAAATTAAATTGTTTTGAGGCTTCCATGAATTAATCAGTTATCATGCATGCATGTTATGTAATTAATATAACTAATTATATGCTTAAAATTTTAATACATACTTATATTGTGTACTGCAGATGAGTCGGAATTGGATGTACAACACTGATCGGCGCTCCCAAGAGTTCATTGATGGAGTGCATTATTTCTTAAATGTGGCCGAGGCAAACAAGCGAGACGGTTTTATGTGCTGCCCATGTGCCCTATGTGGGAATTTGAAGGAATATGCCTCCTCAAGGAATATTCATTCACACTTGTTTAAGTCGGGTTTCATGCCAAACTATATTTATTGGACCAAGCACGGAGAAAGCGGTGTTATAATGGAAGAAGGTGAAGAAGAACAATTAGACGACGACGTTATTGCTGAATATGCTGGTGTCTTAAATGATACCGCAATGGGGGAAGCTGAAGAGGAGGTACAGGAGGTAGCGGCAGGAGATGAGCCTGCTGATGATCTTGGTCAGGCTATTCGTGATGCACAGAGCGAATGCAAGAAGGAAAAGGAAAAGAAAAAGTTCGAGCGCATGCTAGAGGACCACAAGAAGTTGTTATACCCGACTTGTGATGCAGGGCAGAAAAAGTTGGGTACCACACTGGAATTGCTGCAGTGGAAGGCGAAGAATGGTGTGTCTGACAAGGCCTTCAACGAGCTATTGACTATCCAAAAGAAGATGCTTCCGAAGGACAATGAATTGCCCACCACTACATACGAAGCAAAACAGCTTGTCTGTCCTTTGGGATTAGAAATCAAGAAGATACATGCATGTCCAAATGATTGTTTCCTCTACTATGGCGAGGAGAACGAGAAGTTGGATGAATGCCCGATATGTCATGCATCACGGTATAAGATCAGGCGAGAGGACCCTGGTGATGTTGAGGGCGAATGTCCTAGGAAGAAAATCCCTGCCAAGGTTATGTGGTATGCTCCTATAATACCACGTCTGAAATGTTTGTTCAGAAACAAGGACCATGCAAAGTTGTTGCGGTGGCACAAAGAAGACCGTAAGGCAGACAACATGTTGAGACACCCAGCTGATGGGTCCCAGTGGAGAGCAATCGACAGAGAATTCAAGGATTTTGCAGATGACGCGAGAAACTTGAGGTTTGCCTTAAGTACGGATGGTATGAATCCTTTTGGGGAGCAGAGCAGTGGCCATAGCACTTGGCCTGTTACTCTATGTATCTACAACCTTCCTCCCTGGTTATGCATGAAGCGGAAGTTCATTATGATGCCAGTACTCATACAAGGCCCGAAGCAGCCTGGCAACGACATCGATGTGTACCTGAGGCCACTAGTTGATGAACTTCTAGTTTTGTGGAAAAAACCAGGTGTACGTGTGTGGGATGAGTACAAACAGGAACACTTTGACCTGCGCGCTTTGTTGTTCGTAACAATCAACGACTGGCCGGCTCTAAGTAACATTTCAGGACAATCAAACAAGGGATATAATGCTTGCACACACTGTTTCAAGGATTGTAAAGGTATATTCTTGAAAAAATGTCGAAAGGTCGTGTACCTTGACTATCGTCGATTTCTTCCTAAGACACACCCTGTAAGAAAGAAAGGCAAGCATTTCAAAGGTAAGGCAGACCACCAGCCCAAGCCTGCCAACCGGAGTGGTGAGGATGTACTAGAGATGGTAAAGGATGTGAAAGTAGTTTTCGGGAAGGGACCTGGCAGTGAACCTGTTCCGAACGACACTGACGGGCATGCACCAATGTGGAAGAAGAAGTCGATATTTTGGGAGCTACCCTATTGGCAAGTCCTAGAGGTCCGCAGCGCAATCGATGTGATGCACCTAACAAAGAATCTTTGTGTGAACCTGCTAGGATTCATGGGTGTGTATGGGAAGCCTAAGGACACACTTGAAGCACGACAGGACCTTCAGTGTTTGAAAGAACGAGATAGCTTGCATCCAACCAAGACAGATGATGGACGCCAATACTTAAGCCCTGCTAGCTACACTCTTAGCAAGGAAGAGAAGGATAGCATGTTTGAATGCCTAAATAGCATTAAGGTACCATCTGGATTCTCCTCGAATATAAAGGGTATAATAAATGTGCCAGATAAGAAATTCCAAAACTTAAAGTCCCATGACTGCCACGTGCTCATGACGCAATTGCTCCCAGTGGCACTAAGAGGAATTCTCCCTCCAAATGTACGTCTGGCCACCGTGAAGCTATGTGCATTCCTCAATGCAATTTCTCAGAAGGCAATCAATCCACTAGATCTAGCTATGCTACAGAATGATGTGGTTCAGTGTCTTGTCAGCTTTGAGTTGGTGTTCCCTCCATCCTTCTTTAATGTCATGACACACCTCTTAGTTCACCTGGTCAAGGAGATTGCTATTCTCGGTCCTGTGTTCCTACACAACATGTTCCCCTTTGAGAGGTTCATGGGAGTTCTAAAGAAATATGTTCACAACCGCGCTCGTCCAGAGGGCAGCATCGCCAAGGGCTACGGAACAGAGGAGGTCATTGAGTTCTGTGTTGACTTTATTCCTGACCTTGACCCGATTGGTGTTCCTAAATCACGACACGAGGGGAGGCTAAGTGGAAAGGGGACACTGGGAAAGAAAACATATATTGGTATGGGGGATGATTATTTCAATAAAGCACACTACACAGTTCTGCAAAACAGCACATTGGTGCATCCGTATATTGAGACACACAAGCAGTTCCTACGATCAGAGTTTCCTGGCAAGAATGAAGCTTGGATTAGGAGTGAGCACATGGAAACTTTCAGTGGTTGGTTGCGAAAAAAATGCCAGGGTGATGGGAGTCTTCCAGAGCAACTGTACAGGTTGGCTATGCAACCATCGTGGCATGTCCTCACATACAAAGGGTACGACATAAATGGGAACACATTTTACACAATAGCCCAGGATAAAAGGAGCACCAACCAAAACAGTGGTGTCCGCATAGATGCCACAGACCCGAATGGAATTAAGCTAACATATTATGGCCGCATAGAGGAGATATGGGAACTAGACTATGGTCGTAATTTGAAGATCCCTTTGTTCAAGTGCCAATGGGTGAAGGTCACCGGAGGCGGGGTAACAGTCGACCCGGAGTATGGAATGACAACCGTGGACCTCAATAATATTGGGTACAAAGACGAACCATTTGTCCTCGCCAAGGACGTATGTCAGGTGTTCTATGTCCAGGACATGTCTACAAAACCAAAGAGGGGGAAAAACAACAAAGACCCAATCAATGATCAGCCCAGGCGTCACATAGTTCTTTCAGGGAAAACAAACATTGTGGGAATTGAGGACAAGTCAGACATGTCAGTAGATTATGAAAAGGAAGATAGAATTGTGCCCTTCACAGTGAACAAAGATCCAAGCATAGCGCTAAATGATGAGGACACTCCATGGTTGCGACACGATCATGACCAAGGGACATACGTCAAGAAGAAGATCACTACTGTGCCTGCTTAATTTAATGTTGTTTAATGTTGTGTATTGAGATATTAATTATGTAATAATTGTGACCGCACAATCATTCTAGTGTCGTATTGGTCCCAAACTTTTTCTTAACATTTTACATGCCCTATGTGAAGAAACCGCCAAGTTTGAGATTTTTTTGAATTGGTTTGGTACTTTTTCTAGTTTAATTGAATTTCCGCGCGACTTCACCGGGTAATGATAAACCTGGGTTCTTAGGGATTCTGAGGTCCAACTGTCGTATTGGTCTTAAACTTTTTCTCAGTCTTGCAAATGCCCTATGTGAAGCAACCGCCAGCTTTGAGATTTTTCGGAATTGGTTTGGTACTTTTTATAGTTTAATTGAATTTCCGCGCAACTTCACCAAATAATTAAACGTTCAACTGAGTCCACGAACGAAAAGTTTGACGTACAAATGATCTGAAAAAGAAATTCCTGTCTAAAAACAATAGATTTAATGATATTACTTAAAGACTATATTTTTGCATTAATGAAATAAAGATTATTCTTTCCATTATGTTTAATATTTAAAAGAAAAAATAAAATATTTTAGGTTACATATTTTTCATGTCTGCAGTATAGCAAGTGAAACTCTAATTTATTTTTTCAAAAAAAATATAAGTACTTTGTTATTTTCTGCATAAATAATAGTACTTTACCCATTATAAATAAAAAGAAATATAAAAACCTAAATCCTGTTTAGGAAATGGCGGGCTGCACTTACCCGCCAAAAAAAACATCTTTACTCCCGGTTGGTGTTTCCAACCGGGAGTAAAGGTCTAACCTTTACTCCCGGTTGGAAACACCAACCGGGAGTAAAGGGTCTTTAATCCCGGTTACTGGTGGGAACCGGGAGTAAAGGTCCAGGTTTCTAATATATCATTTCTCCGCGTCCATCGTCGTCTCCGTCACCTTCGGTCGCACCGCCGCCGCCGCACCGCTTCGGTCTCCACTGCGCGCGCCGCCGCGGCCGCACTGCTCTGCCTGCCCCGGCCGCTGCTCCCCTGCCGCGGACGCACTGCACTGCTCCCCTCAGCCCCGCGCGCCCGGCCGCTGCTCCCCCGCCGCCGCGCCATCGAAACGGCACCGTGAAGCGCCCCACGCCGGCCGGGATCCTCCCCCTCGCCGCCTGGCCTCCACCGCGCCGGGATCCGCCACCGACGCCGCCCGGTCTCCACCACGCCGTCTTCACCAAGTCCGGGATCCTCCGCCGCGACTTCGGCCGTGCCGCTTGAGGTGCGCCAGGGAGCCCCCTCTCTTTGATCTCACCCTTCATGTCCAGGAATGGGTGAACCAGGAGCGTCCCAGGTCCACAGTAATCATTCTCCAAGAATGTCCCTAAGATCTGGGGGGTGAGGGTAGCCATATGTCAGTGCTTTGCTATAGTTTTAACTCGTGTACAGGTGCAGTGTTATCATATCTAGTAAGACGAAGTTGTTCGGTTGCCTAGATAAAAAATTGAGGAACATCTGAACACACACACAAACAGTTCAATGATTTAATCTAAATTAGGCTGCAATAACTGGTGAAACTTCTCACATGAATTCCATAGTTATTACTATACCATTAACTTACAAACAGTTGCCTGAATTTACATGCCTAACACCATATAATTTGCATGCTTCACTGTCTATGTAATATTGTAATCTGCATAAGGTCTTCTACTCTAGCACAGTTTGATGGAAGCTAAGCAAAGACTTTTTGGACTGCAAAAGGTTTCATGTACTGTTAACTCTGAAATTTTTAAACCTTGTAACTCTGAAATTTTCCTTTGGAATGCCATCAAATGTGAGATTTGTGGCAGCTGGAGGGTATGATTGTGTTCCAAAATCAAACCAACCACTTTTTAATTTTCATTATTTTTGTCCAGTTGATAGCTTATCAATGCTTGTTTTAATAATTTGCCTCCTAAGTGGCAGGTTGTCTTATTTTTGTTGTTGATACAATTGTTTATTATGAAATTGCCCTTCAGTTGATAGTATTCATGTTTTTGTGGTCCTTCCAATGGTGTTTATATTATTTTGCCCCCAAGCTAGTCATGTTTTCTGACCACTGTAATGGGTTGTATAATAACTTGCCGCCTCGGTTGGCAACTTATTCAATAGTTGTTCTAATTTCTCCCCTTATGTTGCAAACCTATCTTGTCTTCGTGCAACTACTCTTGTTTTCCCTGCTCCTGCAATAGGTTTTATACTAACTTGCCCACTAATTGGTAGCTTATGTAGTGCACGTTCTAATTTCAATTTGTAATTTCATTTTAGTAATTTCTGTTTTACAATTTCAGTTTTTAATTTCAGTCTGCAATTTCATTTAGTAATTTCATTTTTGCAATTCAGTTAATAATTTTAGTTTGTAATTTCAGTTCTTTTAGTTAAGTTTTTCAGTTTTCGCATTCATGTGTTTTAGTGCGGAGAGGAGCAGCCAATCTGCAGGGAGGGGCAAATCGGCGGGATTTGGATCAATGGAGGGGCAAATCGGCAAAATTTGACAGAGATGTATAATAACTTATGCAATGCTTACTTAATAATTTGCCCCACTGGTAGTAATTCCTTTGATATTTTTTGCCCCCACCCCAGCTTGTCCATACTATGTCATCCAAAACGGTAGATCTATATAATTGTCCCTGGTTTCCTACTGCTGTGGGCAAAAGAAAATAACTGTTTCCTACTGGCCTGCTGAATTAATCTGGTGTGTAATGGAGCAAGGAGCTATGGGTGTAATGGAATGGAAGATGTATTGGTTAAAAGTAGTTGCCGGAATTACTTTTGATTACTCTTTTGATTGGCTGAATATTTTGTACTAATCCTTGCTGAGATTGAATGGGGTGTAATTAATCCTTGCTGAGATTGAATGGGTGCAATTGTCACTGCCCATTTGTACTCAATTTTGATGTGTTCTTTTACAATTTGAAGTCCTGCCAGTGTTTTATGTCGAGTTTGATTTTATGTCGAGTTCATCAACCTTGTTTTTTTTTTCTGATATATTAATTAAGCAAGATGTCCGCCTCGACGGACAACATGGAGACGAGGATGATGGATCTTATCGCCAAAGGCACTCAACCTTATGGCGATAATAACCAGCAGGGTGATGAAGATTACAGGAATGAATACTTCAATTTCGATCATAATGACGGACAAGAGATGGATGTTGAAGATAATGTTGGGCGAGGTATATTATTGAATATATCCTAGCTATCATTTTTTTAAGATAAGCCGTTGGAAGGCCTCTGATATATTCTGTGATGATGTACGTAGCCCTCTGGATCGACGAAGACGACAACGGCAAGAGCAAGAATGTCCGAGGCCCCCAACAGCCGTTGGAAGGCCGCTTCATCATCACAGAATTTGACGTGGTTACAGGGGAACCACTAGGACCATATGCTAGTAAATACAGGTACCACTGTGGTTTCCTTGTAAGGGATAAGCTCCCGATCAGCGCCCGTGAATGGAAGAAGAAGATTCATGCTCCTCATATTAGTTACGTCTCTGATGTTGACAAGGAGGCACTTTGGTCTGATATTAAAGAGCATTTCACGTTCGACACAGAGCGTTATCATGACGGTGATATCATCACCCATGAAAGGTTGTGGAACTAGTTAGGCATTGGACTATGAAGAAGATGGCTACACAATTTCAGACTTGGAAGAAGGAGCTGTTCAATAAATACGTCAGCAATGACGAGACTCCAGATTGGCGCGTCGTTAAGGGCCCGCTCGCGAAGCAGAGGCCCCTGCTGGGAGGAATTTGTACAGTACAAGACATCGGAAGAGGGTATGGCACGGGCAAGAAGGAACCAAGAAAATTCCCACAAAAAGCAATACCACCATAACATGGGATCAGGTGGCTACCTAACGGCGGTTCAAAAGTGGGAAAGGGCAGAAGCAAAACTTCGTGAAAAGGGGATCGAACCCGATCAGACAAGTGGCCTGAACGCACGAGGCGTTGGTATTTAGCTCATGGGGGATCACTGGACCCACTCACTGGAAAGATGGTTCATGGCAAAAAACTGGAGGAAGCAACAACAAAAATTAATTCAAATTCTAAAAGCTAAGGCTAGTGGACTGTTCAGGCCCACAGAGAGAAGGATGAACTGACATATATCCTTGGGACTGATGAGCATCCTGGCCGAACAAGAGGCTTTGGGGCGGTTACGTGGGAGCATGGTTTCCCTCAATGGAGAGATACCTACAGAAGCCGCCAGAGAAAGAAGGATGAGGAGGCAGAGAAGCTCCACATCTTGCAACATAGGTTCTTGATGCAAAGAGGCGAGAGGAAGAAATGGGAAGCGAGAATGCAAGAGGAAGTAAAGAGGCAAGTGCAAAT
>CM039596.1:15555187-15589135 GCA_022457205.1 Saccharum spontaneum | reverse complement strand
CCGCTCTCCACTCAGGCCCATATATGCAAGTGAATCAGCCACCCGTGAAACAAGTACAAGTAGCGCACACTTGCATCAATAATCAGATGGGCCTAGAAAGTGGCAAATAAAAGGAGACATTAAAACCTGCATTTTGATATTTCCCCAAAGAAAAACTGTTCTGAACAAAAGAATATGCTCCAAATCATGTGCTAAATATTCTATCCATACGCTTAAAAAAAGTCACAAACAAATTATGTTATATATAAAGGAGGAGAACAAGATTACTAGGAGAACGTATATTTACGTAAAACCAGAACAAAGTAATGGTTTTCGTAGGTTTAGGATAAATATGTTTTAGGTCCACGAGAAAGTTGTTTTCGGGTCAAAGAAAATGTTCTAGCTTCACACCAAAATTCCTCCATCTCCATCAGAAAAATGTTAACCATTCACGGGCACTGGTCATATAGCCTCCATGTTGAAAAGAATACAGTTCTAGCGTGTGCACTCTCTCTCTCTCCTCAGTCAACTTATCCAAAGATTGATCAAATGTATAGAAAAAATATCAATGCTTAATTATGACACTGACACTACAAAAATCCTGTTAATCCGTGATGAAAAATTTCCATCACGGATCACAAAAAAACCGTCACAATGCAACATCTGTGATGATTTCAAATATCATCATGGATTGAGCGTTATGGATTAACCTCCGTGACAATTTTTTGAAAACCATCACAAATTAACGGAATCTATGATGATCTTAGAACGCCACCATAGAGCCCAAAGCCCAGTTAGCCCAACCCAAACCATTTTCTGTGATGAAAAATAACTGTCACAGATGAATTACCACATCATCATGGATGCTACATGGATGATGATGTGGATGCTTACATGGATGATGGCGTGGATACTTACATCACCATTTCGGCCCATTTGTTTATATGTGGGCTGACATTAGTAAGTTGGGCCAAATATTTTTTTTGGCCCACCTATTATTTTAGTCCGATCCAACATTAGTTATAGCCCATTAAATTTAGACCATTTATAGCTTTCAATCACCATTAAATTTGGCCCATTTCTAGCTTCCTGTCATCCCAATTAACATATGTCACTAACCACATCCAGATCTGCAGTTAGCCACGGTTAAAAAATCACATGTCCAAATTCATTCATAGTTATTACTTAACCATAAAAAAACCCAAAAAAATCCATTTCATCTTGAATCAGCAAGGAAGCATGAATAAGACTGATATACACTAAGGCTGACTAAATACAGCAGAACTAAGGTTAAACAAGATATGGAGGGTATTGTTCCCCACTGATGAGTTCTTCAATCTCTTGTGACTGCTTCTTTCCTGATATTTCTTGATTTTTCAATCTTTCTTATGACTGCACAATCTGCAAATAATTAAGAATACACAATTAGATATTGGCGTATGGTTGTATATCACATGTTGAATATGTTGTATTCAGATTAAGAATAACATATATTTGGGTTAATGCAAATTAAGCAACCAAAATATTCCTATCACCGCCAAGTTTAGTTGCCCCATTTGGAGACAAAAATAGAAATTAAGGGAGATGGATGCAGTGACTAAATCGATGCTATTTAGGAACCACCAAAATATTCCTATCACCACATGAATCTACATGAAGGACATATACATGCTGTGGCATATATGTGGTCGTATTACGGGTCAATCAAATGGCAGGAACTAAATTCATGGCTAATCCCAACAAAGAAACAGGTCACTTGCCTAGAGGTAAGGAAGAGCATTGACACCTTTATAGAAGAAACTAGATCAAAAATAAATAATCAGTTGCCAAATTCACCATACGTCAGTTCCTTTGTTCCAACATGAAAGGTCACCAAAACAACTACCTATAAAAATGCACAGGTTACACAGGTAGGCTATACACCAGTACTTCAGGGAGAAAAAAAATAAAAGTGCAGTTCTCTTCTTAATATAATGATCATTCTTTTGCTTTTATGCTTAATGCAAGCCGGAAAAATAATTTTATCTACAGTTACAGTATTGTGATAAGGACCAAATGGCCAGGACCATTATTATAGTTACAGTTCAGACAAAAGAACCTTTTTTTTTCTCGAACACGTAGGAGAGCTGCGTATCATTATATTAATAGGAGAAAAGAGTCATACAAAGACCGACACACACACACCAACACAAAATCCTAGAGACTAGATCACCAGCTAGCAGAAAACAAAACGACCCTACAACAGCCTATTAGACTGATCCACCAGCAGAGAGCAGGGAAATTCCCTTAGCTCCTGCTATGCTCCACCAATGAGCCTCCCCCCTAGCCAAATTCAAAACCAAACTAACACTTGGGGAAGCCCCATTGAAAACACAAACATTTCTATGCCGCCAAATACACCAGGCCCCTAGAATGATCAAGGAATTCAGACCCGGCCTAAGATCTCCACTAGCAGCCTCATCAATTTTTATCCACCAATCCTCAAAGGAAAGATCGGAAGGCTGAGGAGCAAGAGCTGCAAAATCAAAGCTCGACAAGAAGGAGAACCAGAAGTCTCTTGAGAAGACACACCCCACTAGAAGATGATGTATGTCCTCCTCCTCTTGATCACATAAAAGGCATTTCCCAGGATGAGGGAGCCCCCTCTTTGCCAAACTGTCTGCTGTCCAACATCTATTGTGAGCGACCAGCCACATAAAAAATTTGCATTGGGGGGGGGGGGGCAGGATTTCCAAATTCTCTCATACGGTTCAAAGAGGATTGCTCCGTGGAAAAGTGTATCATAGGCGCTCTTTGCTGTATAGTTTCCGGAATCCGAAAGCCTCTAGATGTGCTTATCAGGAATCTCCTCATTAAGCTCCACCTCATTCAGAATATCCCAAAGTCCAAAAAACTCGAACAAGGCAGTTGGACCAATGTCACCCTGCAAATCTTCCGTCCATTTGTCCCCATTCAAAGCTTCCAACACAGTACGCCTACTTGTTCTTCTATTAGGAACCAGAGCATAAACCATGGGTGCAAGGTCCTGGATACTTTGGCCATGTAACCATCGGTCCTTCCAAAATAGTGTATTAGCCCCATTTCCAACTTCAGTTATTACAGCCATTGAGATGAGGCCAGCCACCTCAGCACTGACTTGGATAGGTAGGTTAGCCCACGGTTTGCGACAAAAGAACCTTTATGTTGTTGGATTTCAAACCAACAATCAAGGTTGCTGTGAAAAAAAAATCATGGCTATAATGATAGGTTACAATTACAGTTCAGACAAAAAAATCAAGGCTGGTACCAACAATCAAGGTTCTTCTGTGAAAAGATATCCACCATCAGTGGGTATAAGCAATTCATAACCGAGGTACAGTATGTAATAACAGTGACATGTACACATACTAAAGGAGTAAAGGAACTAGTTGGGACATGAAGTCCCAGCAACAGCAGTGGTCAGGTTTGTTTCTCAACATTGCAAGGTCTTGAGTTTGAACCTGACCTCCAGCATAATTTTTGCGCAAAAAAGGTGCTTCTAGATTTATTTATTTTTAAATTTGAGACATGGAAATTTCGGGATCAGACATCCGTCCTAGCTCAGTACCCTTCAAACAGCTTAAACTATCATGCACGTCGACACATTTTGAATATAGTAAATTAGAACATTTGAATTCCTCACCAAAAAAAACTAGAACTTTCATTTAAAATACTACTCCTACAACGCAAGAATAGATCGACAATCAAACCACTGCCTTATATTGGCGGTCACATGGAATTTATTTAATACAAAGTTTTTTTAAGGAGAAAGTACTCCTGTATCTTGTGACTAATCATTTGTTAATCGGCAATGGATCGATGGTTAAGCTGGTATGTAAGCATCTCAGTACCCTTCAAACAGCTTAAACTATCATGCACGTCGACACATTTTGAATATAGTAAATTAGAACATTTGAATTCCTCACCAAAAAAACTAGAACTTTCATTTAAAATACTACTCCTACAACGCAAGAATAGATCGGCAATCAAACCACCGCCTTATATTGGCGGTCACATGGAATTTATTTAATACAAAGTTTTTTTAAGGAGAAAGTACTCCTGTATCTTGTGACTAATCATTTGTTAATCTGCAATGGATCAATGGTTAAGCTGGTATGTAAGCATCTCCAGGTGTACATGTGTTGACATGTAGATGCAACTTTAGCTTAATTATTAATATACTCCTCCATCTGTCCAAAAATGTAAGTCATTTTATTTGTGTTCCGATTATTCAAACTTATCAAAATTGATCAAGTCTATAGAAAAAATATTGCATCATCATCTCTGCACCATAAAACTAGTTAAATATACCACCAAAAATATTTTGACAGTACATCTATATTTAGTATCGTAGATGTTAAACTTTTTTATAAAAATATAGTAAAAGACAAGAGATATTTGACTTAGGACAAAACTAAAACACAACCTATATTTTCAAAGGTCATTTTACAAACTCTCTGCACCAAAGGTCCGATGCCACCTCCGGTGGAGCACCGAACAGCTCTGGTGCGTGTCAGTGCTCAAATTGCAAGTTTAGAAAGGTATGGTACAATCAGTAAACCTCTTACTGAGCTATTGTATTGAAGAATCAAAGTTCTCAAGTTTGACCAAATCTATATGACAAGGACACCAATTAAGTATCATTAGATTTTTTTATTAATTATATTTTCATAGTATACCTATTTGATGTTATAAATTTTTGTAATTTTCTCTATAATTTTGGTCAAACTTAAGATACTTTGACTCTCCAAGATCCTTGTAATGCCTTATAATTTGGAATAGAGAGAGTATATTAGAATTGATGACACAATATTTAAAGTCATTGTATTTACCATTTCTTGTCGTGTTTCTGTCTTATGACTGTCGTTGCATTTCTACAATGATAGTTGTGACTCTTTTGTTATTTGCATTCTTGTTTAGTAGAATCGTAATGTAATGGTGCAGGCCTTTTTGTATGTCCTTCTATTCTAGTCCCTCACTTCACTACCAGAAACAGTATCTTTGCCGAGTGTCATATGCTTTGCCGAGTGCCAAATATCGAGCACTCGGCAACGAGGCTCTTTAACTTTTTCTGATATATCAAATTTACTATGTATCTATAAGGCACTTTAACTTTTTTATACACCGAATTTACTATGTATCTATAAAAAAAGGTCAAAGCGACTTATAATTAATTTGGACCATATGGAGTACCAAACTGGACCGAGTCGTCGTGATATAGGCTTCCTATTGATGTGTCCTGGTTCTTGTGCCACTGTGTGTCTGAATTTAATGGGAACTCATTTGGTGCTTGTGCCACTGCTGCCAAAAACGTGAGGCGGGCTTAACCCATCTTGTAGCTTTGGCACCCTTGGCTGGCTTCCATAGGGAGTAACTAAGACTTTCAACAACCATCAATGATGTTATTGCCACAGGATGTAAACGATGACATGTAGCACCAACCTCCTAGAGTTCAATGGATCCAACTATCCAAAAACAAAATCCATGACTAAGCAACGAACAAAATCCATGACTAAGCAATGATTTTTTTTTCACTCGACTAAGGACACAACAATCCACAAAAGGGGATGCACAAAGTTCTCCAACCCTATGGGCTATGGTTACGAGAGGTAATCAGCCTACACAAACCAATGCATTAAGGTCCCCAACCCTATTGCAAATACAGGTTAATAAGCTCATTTTGTCATTAATGCTTATGACTATCCAACACATTGGTTGATTACTTAATCAAGCATAGATGAATTTTTTTTGATCGGGTATAACTTGAACGCACAGAACCCACACACTCCACACTCACACCACACGCACACACAGAACGCGCATGCGTGTGTACCCTGAAAATTCTAGAAAAATTCCAGAAAAAGGTGCGATCACCAGGGTTTGAACCCTAATGGGTAGATCTCACTGGACAACCCTACCACTGGACCACTGGCCCATTCACAGTGTAGATGAATATTAATGACACAAACCTGCGTAGTTTCTGCTCAGGGATGTTCCCATGTCCCAGTCTCCCAGGTTACAGCGCGTTATTGGGTTTGGGCCCAAGTCGCTCTGCATGAAGGCCCATATATGCAAGTGAATCAGCCACACATGAAACATGTAGCGCACACTTACATCAAAAATAGTCAGATGGGCCTCGAAAGTGGCAAATAAAAGGAGAAATTAAAATCTGATGTTTCTTATATTTTCACAAAGAAAAACTATTCTAACCAAAAAAATACTCAAATTCATGTGCTAAATATTCTATCCATATGCTTTAAAAATTCAGAAAAAATTACATTAGAGGAGGAGAACAAGATTATTTACTTAAAATCAGAACAAATTATAAGTTTATTCTAGGTTTAGCATAAATAATTAAATATGTTTTAGGTCCACGAGAAAATTGCTTCCTGGTCAAAGAGAAATGTTCCAGCTTCACACCAAATTCCTCCATCTTCATCAAAAATATGTTAACCGTTGACGGGCACCCGGCACTGTGATAGGCATACTACCTCTATCTCGGAAATAATACAATTCTAGCGTGCATGCTCTCTCTCTCCTTAGTCAAATTATCTAAAGTGTGATCAAATTTATAGAAAAAAGTATCAATACTTATGACACCAAATAGGTATACATTAAAATACATTCAATGAAAAATCTAATAACACTTATTTGGTATTATAAATATTTATACTTTTCTATATAACTTTGATCAAACTTAATATGCTTTGACTTGGTATCATAGTGGCTAAAATTGCATCTTTTCTTGACTGAGGAAGTATATATATAATAGTAATAGCACCATTTATTTGGAAGAAATTTATTGTCATACCTAGTTTTAAAGACAAAACTGAGTACTAACTATATGTGTGCCCAAAAAGTCAAATCACACATATAGCGACAAATTACAATAGTATCAAGTGACAATGCTTTATTATATAACGAAATATACTCACATTTAATACTTACATCAGAGTATCGTTGAACGGTAGCTAATCTTCAGGCTCCATCCTTTACAGGGGCGGCTGAATGGGGGTAACATATGCCTAACACTTCTATTAGTCTTCTGTGAACTCCTTCGTAACTCTATCAATCTTTGGAGCAACTTTTCTAAAGTCTAGGGTGTGGGGAAATAGCAAGGGTGAGCACATTTCGTACTCAACAAATATAACATGGGATTCATGAGGCTTAAAAGGCATGACATGAGTTTGACTACATGTAGCTTTTTGTTGTCACAATTTTAACATATGAGTAGCAATAAGTTATCAAAATTCCCATAATAAACTCATGATCAAGTAATATGAATAATGAATAGCATAAACAAATAATTTAACAGTGATCATCTATTTCATAAGGGTCCAAAGTCAGTCGTGATCGTGAGCATGGCTGTTATAATAGTTTTACACTCTGCAGAGGTTATACACTTTCACTGTGAGTCGTGAATTCCTATATGCCCAGGGTTATGACTCCCCAGAACACTACCAAGGTGAGCAGGCAGGGTTCACTATGAAGCCTTTCCAAGGTTCGTCTAACAAGTTAGGTTTCCAATTGGCAAGCAGATATAGGAACCCCCTTTTGAATGGCACAATTCCTTCACGGCTATACTCATAAGAATAGAGGTTGTCCCATCGTGTCTCCTTTTGCGCCATAAAGGTAACCACTAACAAGCTAGAAAATATCCTTTTATATGACTAAAGCTAGAGCCATGTAGCCCTCACAGTTGTACTGTAAGTCTCGGATGATCGCTTACATATAGGTTCTTAAGGAGAGAAACTAGAGCACCAATAAATAGTCCAATGCTCTAGCCCCCTTTATTAATGTTGCTAAAAAGTCATCTTTTAGTGCTTATTGCATAATCCATTAGTCAAATTACAAGATCACGGTAATCCATAGAAGTCAAGGTACAAGATCAACTCTAGGTAATCCTTATCAAGGGGACATATGCATATGTATTAAATGTATTAAGATTATTAAGAAACAAGGATAGTCTCATGCTATACTTACCTTAAATTTGCTTTACACCCAAAGCAACTTGCTTAGAGAATCTTCAATGTTCATCTTTCATTCTGCAACTTCTGGTCTCTAGCGTTTACTTACGGTTCTCTTCTACTCGTAGCAAAACCAAGCACAAAGAAACATACAAGCAAACAAAATAAGGAAAACTAAGAACAATACACCAATCATAACTAAAAGCCTTAAAAACAACATTCTAAAAGAGATATCATTACTACGGGTACGAGAACGCAAGGAGCACCGAAAAACGGAGCTACGATTAAAAGAAACAACTATCGGAAGATTTACATCATAAGAGTAAAGGTTATATGCTTGGTTTAATTTTAGTTACAAAATCATGTTAAGAATATTAATTTAGTCAATTTACATTTTAAATGTGTCTAATAATATTTAAGTCATATTTAAACTTTACTTTGCAAAAGGGATAAACATGTGAGAGCATCTATTTGAAATTAATATACGAGTTTAAACTAAGCAAATTTATAATTTTAAAAGCATATTAATGTTTGTAATTAGTCATATTAATATTTCTTTATAAAACAGCGAAGTATAACCTATATGGCTTTTAAATTAGAAAACTAGTTGTACATAAACATTAATGACATTAATATTTCAAATTATAAAATTCAGAAATATTTAATTAGCATGATCGCTTCAAACATTTAAATTACGCCAATCCAAAACTAATGCAAAGGAAACAGACTAAATCGGAGCTAGGATGATGGACCATTGGAAGATTTATGATGCAAAAACTGAAACGGTATTATCTACATAGGAGATTTGCTAATTACAAGCAAGATGAGATAAGGTCGTGTGTGTATGATCAACATGTTAGGAATTGGATTTGTTTTCACGTGCAAGGATTTAAAGAGAGAGCTCTGAATGATAACGGAGGGGTAGATAAAGTATTGAACTTGCATGGGATCAAATCTTACAGACTGTAGTATGATCAATAAATGGCCTAAACACGTCCAGAGTTGGATTGACGCATCTATATAGAAAAGATTAGTACAAAGTCTGGAACTTAACCGCAATTGTCGATACTTATTGCTGGCAGCCTTTGGTGTACACATGTACAGGGATGGAACTTCCAGAACTGAATTGCAGCCGATGATTAGCGGTGGCCTGCATGTGTCCGACATGAATATGAGCATGATGTCCGGATGGAAAGATTTGCAGGGTATGTGCATGGCAGCTTGCTAGCTAGTTGGAACACAGACCATAGAGCTCGACAGGCAACAAACGCTTGGCTTCCTCACCTGCTCGGGCAGGGAGAGCATAGCCAGCCATGGCGACCTGGAAAACCGCAGCCGTGGCACATCGGCAAGCATGTACATACGATCGACGACTGCATATGGATAAGAAGCAAGGGACGTAAGGGAAACATACAACGTGCATGGTCCAGGGCATGGTGTAGACAACAGGGGGAGAGAGCGAGGAGGACATGGAGGTGCTCACCCGTGGTCAACTACATGTAGATTGCATTGATAGGGCATGCTCAACTAGACGAGAAGTGGGACCTCCTCCGGCGATGCATCCGCAGGTGGATTTAAAAAGAAGTCGGTGATGATTGCCCCAAGCATGGCAGACATGGCTATCGGCAGCTGCGCGGTCGGCGAGACGTTGGAGATAGGGTAGTAAAAAGAGGGGAAAAGGTCAAACTGTAATGTATTCGGGCAACCAAGTATACCATGACGTGGAGGACAAAGAGGGATAGCTCATGGTGATGGTTGATGCCAGAACGCAACGGTTAGGTCGGAAAAGCCCGCTGAAGAGTTCAACGGTGACATAACATAAAGAGAGAAAATTCTAATTTACTATACGAGGGATTCTAATTTGCCTAAAGGGTTGGTACATATATATAGGGATGAGAACTCTCCACATCTACATCAACTAGTGATATAGTACTAATTGATATTGCACCTTCCACCTCCACTAATAGGCCTAAATAAACATTAAAGCCCATTAGTAAATAAAGACATGATTTATTAGAAATTATTACACATGGGCTTTGAAAAATAAACACAAATTTTATTATTTTCGGAATTAATTAATTTTGTGGATAAAATAATTCTAGAAAAGTCTAGAATTATTATTTAAGCCGCGAAAAATACTCCGAAAGCTCCGAAAATTCAAGGAAAATTCTCAGAGACATTATGGAACATGAGAAACCAAAATAAAGTATTTGAAGCTCATGATAAGATATTTTGGAGCATCTAAAATTAGATTATGCTCGTAGAAATATGGGAAGAAGTTCCAGGCAGAAGTAGGAAAAATTCCCTAGAAATTTCGAGAGATAGGTTGATGGATGATAAACCCGAAGGGGTGATTGGAGCAGAAGAAAAGGACCTTAGGAATCTCCAAATGAAAAGATTAGGATCAAGAGAGCATGGATTTAATTTGAAAAAAAAAGATAAAGATAGGGCGAAGAAAGACTTACTAAATGTGTTTTTAAAAATTTTACTTACTCATAAGACCAAGCAAGCAGCAAGCAAACCTCACATCATCTAAATGACCATCAAATTTAGAAAACTTTAAAAATTCTCATTTTTTCTATAACTAAATTTACGCTAGTTCAAACTAAGCTTGGTAAATTTTATCCAAATATTAAAATATGTATTTTAATTAGTGTTTTCTATGCACATCTAAAATTGAAAATTTTGGGGTGTGACATTTATGCTCGGTTTGGATCCACTAGTAGATAATCTATATATACTGTAAAGACAAACCTCACTAAGCTAATTATCTTGAACCTCCTTGCGTTACATCATCCACTTATCCTTTGCAATTAACACAAACCCCACTAAACTATTATCTTGAACCTCCTTGCGCCACGTCATCCACTTATCCCTTTCAGTTAACATCGGCTGATCATGTGTATGCATGCATAGTGGTAGTTCGTCTTCCAAGTTCATGCACGCAATATACTAGTAGATATATTAAGTTGTCCACGTCAGAATACTAAAATATAGATTCCTTCTTCGTATGTGCGGCAATGCGTGGGAAATCGTGTTGATATACTCTTCATCTTCATCCTAAATACTACTTTATGAGCACGCACGCACAGCCTACTCCGCGCGCACGCCGAATCCACCGTTTGATTTTTGGTCTTGCCGCACATAAGGCCAGTCTCAACGGAGATTTTATGTCATTGTTTCCAACACAACTAAATTTTGGAAACAGTGCAAAAGAGTTTCATCCTCATGAAACTTTCTCTGTTCCCATAAAACTCTTATCATCTCTCTCTTCGTAAATATAGTGCCACATCAATATAATTAATATCCATAAAATTTTGATGAAACTTTATTGAGACTGGCCTAACCGTCCGTCTGCAGTGTGGTTCGGTCTCCTATCCACAAAGCCGGGCCCATGCATTAGCAAAGATGCTTTATCCACCGGTTCTCAGCTTCTCTCTTGAACGTTCATCTGTCTGCCTCTCTCGTACACTCAGTTTGGGGAACGGCAGGGGGAGAGCACCAGGGCCATAGTAGATGCTGACGGTGACCTGTGGTGAGGCGGACGGCGGCGGCGCGACACGGGAGGGGCTAGGATCTGCTGCACGGCCAAAAAAAAAAAAGAAAGGAAAGTAGCAGGAATAGGGTTGCCAAAAAAAAAGAATATGCAGTCGAAAAGCACGGAAACTGCAAGTGCATGTTTTAGGCCCTGTTTAGTTAAAAAGACCTAAAATATTTTATACAGTACCATCACATCTATTTTTTGACACATGCATGGAGCATTAAATGTAGGTAAAAAATAATTAATTGTACAGTTTGTCTGTAAATGTCGAGACGAATCTTTTAAACCTAGTTAGTTCATGGTTGAATAAATTTTGTCAAATAACAACGAAAGTGTTACAGAAATTTTTTTTTAAAAAATTAGAATCTAAACAAGGTCTTACTAAAATTCTGGGGAAATGCACTACTCCACGTAAGGATAAAAACGGAACAGAAATATCCCAAACCGTATCGTTTTCTGTATTTTATCCGATCGAATTCGTATTTTTGTGTCCGACTTTACCGTTTTCGCTTTCGTTTTCGTATTTCAAATGTAAAAGTAGAAAACGGTTTAGACATTTTCCGACCGTTTCCGATTGTTTTATACTTTTCTACTTTTAATTCGGAATATCCCGAATTCAAAATTCAGTTTAAACCGAATTTTGTTGTCAATCATTACTGTTCAGGCAACTAGGCAAAGGCAAGTGTGGAGCACTGATGCTCATTGGCCGCATTACATAGGCAGCTCACCCCCGTCGCACCTCCCTGAGTCGTTGAGGTAGGACTAATCATCTCGCACGGTGCTGTATGCTTGCATGGCTGGATCTGGCTTCACGCGGCGCTGTTGTTGCATTGTATGTGACTGGGCCGACCAAAAGAGAGAGAGAGTTAGATGGGCCAGGCGTTGTTGCTATCCTTTCTAGTCTAGTACCGATGGCATCTCAAAATTTTCTCTTTTTTCTTTTTTTCTTTTCTTTTTTTCTCTTGTCAAAGAAACCAAATTGATAAGTTTGCTTTCTTGCACTCGAAATTTGCCACGATGACACTTGTTAATTGTTATGCATTGTAGATCGGTATTCCGTATTGAATTTTCGTATACCGACCGTGTTCGACATAATTTCGCTCGAATGGGTTCGTTTTCGAAATTCTCGATATTCCGTAAGCTCGCGTTCGTTTTCGTGTCCGGCTTTACCGTTTTCGCTTTCGTTTTCGTATTCAAATATAAAAATAGAAAATGGTTGAGGAGTTTTTCGACCGTTTCCGACCGTTTTCATCCTTAGCTCCACGGTGCTGCAAGTGCGCGTCGCTATCCCGTCCAGCGGGCGCGCGTTGCAACCCTATCCTAGCACGTGCGCGTGGAGTAGGATCGTCGATACTTTACGGCTGCTAAACTGGAACAAACATTACTCACTCTGTCATAAAATAAGTGTAGTTATTGCATATCAAGGAGTCAAATACTTCTAACTTTAACTAATATATACAAAAAAATATTAATATTTTTAGTACGTAATTAATATAATTAGATAGATCACTGAATTTATTTTCATAATAAATTTAGGATGAGTTTTCTATACTTCCGGGAGTAGTTACTCCCTTTGTATTAGCGGGTCAGTGTGGATAGAAACCGATCCGCTAGCAAGTTAGTTAAGTGATTTAATTAATTATTAATAAAGTAGTTTTTTATGTCCTTCTCTCACGGACTCACATTTTTTTTGGTAAAGACTTCGTTTTGGGCGGCCATGATTTTGTGCATCCGCACGCACCGGTCCATCTACCGTCAATGCAGGATCGGAGGGCGCGACTTCTCCAGCGCACCGCTGGGCCTATCCGTGTTAGGTCCCACCGTTTTTATTCCCCTCTTCTTCCTTTCGTTCCCCATCTCTCCCTTCTCTCTCCCTCCCATGAGCTAGCTAGCAGCCTCCGGGATCGGGAGTCGGAGGCGGGCGCCGCGCCTCCTCCTCCCATGCTCCCCGCGCCGCCTCACCCTGCCCGCTTGGCCGCGCCAGCTGGCGGAGGAGGGGAGATTTGGCTTTCCCGTCGGGGGCCTAGGGAGCAGGAGAGATGCAGTGGCGGAGGGGGCACACATGCGCGCGGGTGGGGAAGACGGCTCAAGCGGCGGCGGTGGCACATGCCGCGCTCTTCTGCTTCACTCTCCTCCTCGCGCTCAGGGCCGACGGCCACACCACATACTCCTCGTGGTACGCGCTCCAAACCCTAATCTCCCCGTCCCCTCCCACCCGGTTCTCGTCCCTCTCCTTCCGCTTGGATTCGATCTAATTGATTTTGTTTCAGCGAGCTAGGGGATTCGAGTTTGCTGGGTCGTGTGTTGATTTTGCAGGAGAGCGTCTCCCCTGCAATGCAGATGTACTCTTGGAATTGGCCGATTCCTATGCTCCCTTTTTTGCGTGTTGCGTGCGTTCGATTCAAGATTGGCTGCTGGTAGTTGGTGCTGGATAATCTGCTCTGCTGGCATGTAATTCAGCTACCTGTGTGGGGCTCAGATGAATGTTGAGAATTTCAGTGACCCCAGTTATAATCGAGCTGATGCAGGCCAGCATTTCATCACTCTATTGTACTAGGATAATAGGGAGTAGATTTCATGCCAAATTTGTTCCTTTAGGCATTGTTCTGATATGCCAAAGGAAATGATAAAACCTTCTAGCTACAATTAGGTAATACTGAATTATATTACTCTACAACAACTACTATAAATCCTCAATGGTAAAGCCAATATGAATTGCTAAATGATGCTACTTTGATCATGTAGGATAACATTCATTCCACTATGAATTGCTAATGATTGCACGTGGAAGGTTTTCAATGTCTGCCCCTTCATTCCTCACGGCTGTTATGTGAGATTCACATACTAACTCGTCTATTAAAACTGACCTTCTCACTGTTTGCATTACCATTGTTCATTTTGCATCCAATTAGCCTGATATGTTTCTTTTTACTTGCAGTGGGCACCGTGTCATTCGATTGTTGCAGCGCCTTTACTAATTGTGTTTCAAGCTGCTTCTTTGCATATATCTTGAAAGCATAAGAGGTAGGGTCAGAATCCATTATGTAAACAGAACCTTGTCCAGTGGCCACCATATTTAGATTCCTAGAATTATTTAATCTGAGACGCATGTTAAGTTTCTCTGTTCTGTTAGATCTTTAATCTTCTCACTTCTTATCCTTTGTGTTCGCCCAGTTAGAAATCATCCGTCTGTTGATATGGGGATTAAGGACATTTGTCAATTATGCTCTTGGTCATATGGTCATACTGGTCAACATCTATAGAAGATGGCATAGCAGCACCAGAAGGAAAGTAATGCTGTGCGGATGGCCACCATATACACAATTAATGGTAGATTCCTCTTCTGTTTGGTTTGCTTGTATAGATGTTTCTTTTTTTCTTTGTTTATTTCTCATTTCCCTTTGTCATTGTTTTTGCCGCTACTGAAGATCAGTGGTATGCCCCTGGGCTTTATCAATTGAACATGATCATTCCTGTGCAGTCTATGTTGCCTTCCAACTGTTCGGAATGGTTAACCAGTGTCCTTTGCACCTCCCCCTTGCTAGTCTGCGTTGCCTTCCAACTGTTCGGAATGGTTAATCAGTGTCCTCTGCGCCTCCCCTTGCTAGATGCCAGGCAAAGCTAAGGCAGGCGGATTCACGTTCCGGGTGGAGCTGCGGCTGCAAGCGGCGGGCCGATCTCCATCAGCGAGCATCAACCTCCATGGTCAAGCGAAAAGGCAACACGAAGTTGAGCAATCTGGTGTCACCTATTTCCTAGCAGCCCCATGTTAGCACCTTCGCATTTTCTTAGGCAAATTAAGTGTCATTTGTTAGGCAACAATATGATCCTGAATAGGTAATTTAGCCTTTTCTTACTAGTCAAAAAGACCATCCAAACGATTAGCCGCGATTAGTTGGACAACTTGATAATAGTGACAATGAGACAGAGAAGCCCATATACAATTATGAACTTGTTAATATTGTTGTTCCAATTCAGTCTAACAAGTTAGTAGTTTTTCTCCTCTAACTAATGTGACCTTTCTACATACAGTCAGATTTGTATGCACTGAGTTCTATATTGTTTTATCCCTGCAGCCATGATTGTGGTTTCCTTATGTTGATGCATGTTGAATATTGGGATGGATGTTCAGCAACATGGAATGAAACATGCTTTTTTTCATTTTATATTTTTGCCAAGTAGTCCCTATGTATTATTGTACTTTTTTTGCATGCCATCATGAGTGAGTTATCTGGTGCTATTTTCCTCTACTCTTTTACCATATTCCCCCTTTAATTTTCAAGCGTTACTCTGTACTCTAAGTGACTTTAATCATGCGCAGGTGACAAGGGGAAGCCTGAGATTCCATTTCTCGAGTAGGGAAGCGCAGATTGGGAGGGGGGTGCTGACTAATGCAGGTGACATATTGTTACTGACAGATCATTCTTTTGCTGATCATTTCTGGTCAGTCATTAAACTAGCCTGCCTTTTGTACAAAACTAGTTTTTTTGACATCATCACCCTACCTCAATTTGATTTGCATTTTTGCCCATTACACAAATAGGAGCCATGCATAAAAAATGAAAACAGAGCTGTGTATTTTTTTTTGCAAATGAACATAGACACTATACTTGTCTTTTCAGAATACATAAATTGCCTATTTAGGAAGACATCGTTGCCTAATGAATGATACTGAAATGGCCTAAGAAAATGCAATCAACTACAGCATTATCAGCAGCAACCTGCCCATCATCAATAGAGGCTATCAGTCGCCGGCTGTCAACGTTAGCACGAGCGACGACAAGGACGTGTATGTTTAGATCATAGATTCTTAGTTATAGACTACCACGTGTGATAATGACTTCAGTTATCCCGTAATTTTGTCTTTGCACGCACACGCCCATCCGTCGCTAAACAGATAATCCAATGCACCTGCGCTGATGGAAGCCTCTGGAAGTCGGCCTTATCAAAAGCCCCCTATATTAATTGTCTCACTTATCTTCTCCCTTTCTCTTCCCTACCATGCGCTTGCTAGACACCCCCTCCACCTCCGTCATCGCCGTGGTGGACAGCGAGGACGTTAGCGTCGTGCGTGTCTATGGCTGCCCCATGGAGTGGTCATCCACATCTCCCTCTTCTACAAGCTAGGCTGCGACGCCCTTCCAATTCGTCCCCCCCCCTGAGGTGGCCCCACTTAGTCACCCCATGCTCCGCCTCCCCATTGTCAGCACGGAGGTCTATGGCACCGCAGATGAGCTGCTGGCCAGGTGAACGCATGGTTCGAGTGCAAGCCTCGCGTCGCGCTACGGGAGTAGACTTGCATGGCGTCGCTGTGCGCTCTGGGCTGCCCATGACCTTGGATCCAGCTGGTGTGGTGCTCCTCATCGTGTAACCATCCCACAGGTCCTCCTCCGAGCGATCGAGCGGGGCCACATATGCACTCGCCAATCTCGCCTTTATAGCTAACCTTGCTCACCTAAATTTTAGAACTACGTGCACCCATTTCTCCTCATGCCTAAGCTATCAGCCTTTATTTCTGGTTATCTCACTATTATTGCTTTATCAACCACACTGTTTTGCCTAATTTATAACAATATTATTGCTTAATGCCTAACACTATTTTGCCTAAAAGATTAAATAAAGCTAAGAAGGTAGCCCAAAATCTGTGATAAAAATGACTGTCCATGAAAAAGTATGTCCTTGCATCCTAGCGGTAAATTTGGACAATCATCAACAGATGTTATGAACATGGAGAGTGAAGTTGTGGTAAATTACTCAGCATGTAAATGTAACCTGTCCATAATACTGATTTTGGGGTGCACTAATGAGTTACATTGTTTGTTGTTGCAGCTCAAGAATGGAAGTATATCTCAAAGTCTGTTCCAGGAACCACAAGAAGAATATGGCTTCATTGACAAATGGGCAGCAGCTCATCTGCGGTGCCATAGACCTCCGTGCTGACAATGGGGAGGCGGAGCACGGGGTGACTAAGTGGGGCCACCTCGGGGGGGGCACGAATTGGAAGGGCGTCGCAGCCTAGCTTGTAGAAGAGGGAGATGTGGATGACCACTCCATGGGGCAGCCGTAGACACGCACGACGCTAACGTCCTCGCTGTCCACCACGGTGATGACGGAGGTGGAGGGGGTGTCTAGCAAGCGCATGGTAGGGGAGAGAAAGGGAGGAGATAAGTGAGACAATTAATATAGGGGGCTTTTGATAAGGCCGACTTCCAGAGGCTTCCATCAACGCAGGTGCATTGGATCATCTGTTAGCGATAGATCGGCGTGTGTGCGTGCAAAGATAAAATTACCGCCGGGATAAATGAAGCCAATTCCTTTTCTTTTATTCATTTTATAGTCTCACTATTGCTTAAATTTGATGCCTTTGAATAAATAAACTCATTGATTTTAATTAATCCAAATTTTACACCTCATTACTCAATTAGTATGTGCTATGTTCAACATCTATTATAAATTTGTTAAAACTATATTCTTATTGGTTCAACAATTTATGAACTGTATGCACTAAATGTTAAATGAAGTTTTATAGTTCTATTACAAGTTGAAATAGAATGTTATGAAAGAATTAGTAATAAAAACATGAACATTTGATATCATTTTGTTGGACTAGTCCTAAATAAAACCATGGCTCAAAAGAATTTTGAAATGAACTCATGGTTTCAAATAAGTTTAAAACATGCACATATGGTCCCTCTCTAACCAGATCAGTTTTTGCTTAAGCTAAAAATTGCATGCTAAATAATTTGAAGTATAAATTACTTTTGTGGTTCTTTGGCTCGTGGCTGATTTTTTGCAGGTGTCTATTTCATTTTTTATGCATAACTAGATTCTTTTAATCATGCCCAGATTTTCATAATTATGGTTCACTCCTGAAATCCCTGGAGTGGTGTCTTAACGGATTGTGTAACCTCGAATATTGACTTATATTGTGCTATGTAGTCCATTTCATTTTATAAATTTTAGCGTATCTATACTGCATTTTCAGTGACTGGCAATACTTCGGCTCCTAGAAAGCAGCTTTGTGTGCTTGGTAATTTTGTAGCAACAGCAGCAGCAGTTCTGCAGAAATATCAGCTGTCCAACAGTTCAGGACTTCAGGTAATGTTTCTAATGTTTCTCTCTACAGTTTTTAGTTTACCAGCAGCAGTTCAGTGGACCAAAATTGATGTGCTTATGTGATCATTCCTTGCTCTCAACTAATATTTAATCATTTTTATTCACTAGCTAGCTATTGTAACTCGGCCTGCAGTTTTTTTTAGTTCCAGTTAGTGTTCTGAACATGATACAGTGATGTACCTTTAAGCAATCATGACTTGCATGTACTATGCATCTATAATAGCAATGATACAATGGAAATTTGAAATAGCAAGAGTTGGTCTGTGACTACTAGCTCAAAGTACAAATTTATTTCTTTCAGTGATCGTTAAATTTGTTTCTAACTAATAGGCTAAATTGCCTAGTAAGAATAGGCTAAATTATAGTGATGTACCTTTAAACAAAAGAGTTGGTCAGTGATCGATAAATATTGTTTCTTTTTGACTAGTAAGAATAGGCTAAATTGCCTATTTAGAAAGACATTATTGCCCAACAAATGACACTTAAATTGTCAAAGAAAAATGCAATCTACTAAAGCATTACTAGCAGAAACCTTGGCTCCAGGAACAATAATGTCTTCTCATATAGGCAACATAAGCTTTTTACTAACATATGCATCCTTTTTTATCTCCATCAGCAATAAATTTATGACATATGTTATCCTTTTTTTTAACTTGCAGGATGCCGGCCATGTACAGAGAAGCAAGATGCAGGCCATGTAAAGAGAAGATGCAGAAATGTGTGCTTTCCTAGGGACTAGATGTATAGTGTTGTGCTCTAGAAAACTGCATATGTAAATGTGTTGTTTTTTTGTGAGATGTGTTCTTTCCTGAATAGATTGCCCTTTTTGTGAACAAATACATGTAGTACCTAAAAGCACATATTTGGGCCTGATTTGCCTTTTTTCCATAAACCGCGGTTGGTATTTGGGCCTGAGCCACGCAAGCCGTAAGTGGTCTCTCGGTTACATACGGCGGGAAAAATTTGTTCCGCACCAACAAGCCGCGTGTGATTAGCATCCTTGCCGAAAAAAGAATATAATAATTGAACTTTGCTATAAATGGCAAGGCCGTGCACATGGTCTATATTACGGCCGGCCGTGCATTAGCTGCCTCCCATTTTTTTATCGTAACAACCAACTAAAAATTAGTAGATCCATCCAAACTAAATTAATTAGTATGCATGCATACAATCACGTATCACTGGATTAATTAGAGTATGTATTCGTACTATTACAAGCACGTATGCAAGCACGTATGCATTTATACGCAGAGATATGCATATACTTTCCTTCACAGGAGAGTATGCGTACGTACTAGTGAGTATATACGTATGCCTACCAAAGGAGTATGAGCGCACACGTGTAATGAGAGTATGAGTACATACATTTTTTATAAGGAGTATGAGTACATAATTATTTTTATGGAGTATGAACACTCTCATCTAAAAAAACCAACGATACACTCATATGAAAAAAGTATGCAGAGACACTATTTTCTGAAATAACATGAATCCAAAACAACAAACAACTTTCCACAGGTTCTCCTTCATTCAGATTTGCGCATGGCTACGTGTGCTCTTGAATCTTCTCCCCATTGCCGGCTTGAGAAGGCACGTAGAGTAGTTCCCTGCACGGCATCGATGGAAAGACTATCTCCGTCTCCAGCCATGGGCACTATGTGAAAAGTCTATTGTAAGGGCAAGGGCCATTTTACTGTAAGGGCGGCTGATGATTAAGCCGCTCTTACAGCGGGTTGCCCATGGCCGGGCTTGCCAGCCGTCCTTACAGTGGGGCTAGATAGTAAGGGCGGCTATAATCCAGCCACCCTTACTGTGGTCACTGTAAGGGGGCTGGATCACCAGCCGCCCTTACAGTGGACGGTTGTATAAGTGACTGTGCACACCTTCTTTCTCCTCGAGCCACTCACTCTATCTCACAAAAAAGGGTGGGAGGCCTTGGGCTCCTCCTAAAAAATTGCTCTACTAAGGGCGGAGGTTTTCAACTCAATTCCTTTGGTGGAGAGCTTGTAGAAGGTAAGAAAAAGCTATTTCCACCCTTTAATTGAAGTTTTAATGGTTGGTTAGTGAGCAAATTAGAGTTTTGTTTTCTCTCTCTTCCATGGTGCTTGAGCTTTGTGTGGAGCCAATTAGGGCTTAGTTTTGAAGTTATTAGTGTAGATTAGTTGTAGAAATGAGCTCACACCCTTGATTAGTTGCTCTTACATAATTTTTTTGAGATTATTACACCCTAGTTTCATGCATGGAGAGATCTATTTCTAGATCTAGGGTTTCAACTTTTTTATTTTGTAATTGTTTTTTATGAAATTGGAATGGGGTTGGCATGAAAGGTAGAGGGTAAAATAATAATTGGTGGTAATTGTTCTCTTTGAAATCATATATTTTTACCATTAGGCAATTAATAGGCAATTAATTAATTATCCTATACCATGGATTTTTATAATTGTATTAATTGGTGGTAATTAATATTTTTATACCATGTCTTTATAAATCATGTATTAATTGGTTGTAATTAATACTTGTATATGTATTCATAGTTAGAGAAATGAGCTACCTTTATATTTAGTCGCTCTTGCTTGTCAAATTCTATATCTAGGATTTTTTTCATTTTGTAATTAATTCTCAAGTAATTATTTCTTAATTTGATTGATTTCATATTTTTTGTTGTTTTCTTTTAAAAAGATGGAGTACAGAAAGCCTTGGATGTATGGTTGGTCAAGGATCGATGAAGGTTTCCATGAAGAGGTGGACAAATTTATTGTAGCCAAAAAGAAGCATGCATCAACGTTGAGATATAATAAGGATACAGTTATTTGTCCCTGCAAAGATTGCAAGAATTGTATTGCATTTGCAGATGTGGATACCATCAAATTACACCTGGTTATGCGAGGATTTATTTCGGACTACACAGTGTGGATTCATTATGGTGAGACAAAGTTGTTGATGACGACAACAGCATTGATCAAGATGAAGACGCACTTCTCTGCCAATACACAAATGAGATTGATGAAGACATGGGCTATGACCCTGGCAATACACAAGGTGGTGACTTTGGCAATCAACCATGTGCTGATGATGCTAGTGGTGTTGGTGTTGATAGAGGAGCACGTGAGGGGGATGAAGATGACGGTGACCGTTTGGAGGACATGCTTCGGGCAATTGGACCAGAAATATTACTACAAAAGAGAGGTCTACAAAATCTAGAGAGGGTGAAAACAGCGTCGAAGGAGACTGTGTATGGTGTTGAGAAGGGTTGTCCGACACACTGGACACTGCTCCGCTTTGTGCTTGAGCTACTCATCCTGAAGGCTAAGTACGGTTGGTCCGACTGCAGTTTCGATGATCTGTTGAGTCTCCTGTCACATGTGCTGCTATTGCCAAACAAAGTTCCCGCCAACATATACCATGCGAAGAAGGTTATAAACCCATTGACAATGGGTGTTGAAAAATCCATGCATACCCCAACCATTGTATCCTTTTTGGTGGTGATACGTTCAAAGATCTGGAAAAATGTCCTCGTTGTGGGGCCAGCCGGTACAAGGACAATGACCTTTACAGTGGAGGAGAAGCCTCCACGGGGAACAAGAGGACAAAGAAGGGTGTGAAAAAGGTAATACAAGAATCTCAACCCCTAGAGGACACTCCATTAGGCAACGATGCAAGGAAGAGAAAAGTTCCTGCCTTGGTCATGTGGTACCTGCCAGTGATCGACTGCTTGAGGCGTATCTTCCTGAACCCTAAGAAAGCCGCGTTCATGACATGGTGGGAGGACGAGCGCAAGGTAGATGACGATGTGATTGCACACCTGGCTGATGTTAGTCAGTGGAAAGACTTTGATAACAACAACAAACTATTCAGCTCAGACCCAAGGAATGTACGGTTCTCCTTGAGAACCGATGGAATGAATCCCTTCAATGAGAGGATGAGTGACCACAGCACTTGGCTAATGATCCTGACTATGTACAATATCCCGATGTACTTGTGTCAGAAGAGAAAGTACCTTTTCCTCACTATTCTTATATCTGGCCCTCAATAACCAGGCATTGATATAGACGTGTTCCTCGAGCTTGTGATGCAAGAATTCGAGAAACTATGGAGGGATGGGGTCCCGATGTATGATGCATTCCGATAGGAGGACTTCACATTAAAAGCAATAATTTTTGTGACTATCAACTATCACCCCGCGCTGTTTGCCTTGTCTGGACAGATCAAAGGCAAGACAGGATGCTTAGTCTGTTTGGATGATACTAAATGGGTGTGGCTAAATGGATCTAAGAAGATTATTTACATAAGGAACCGTCACTTCTTAAAGAAGGGTCACAAGTACCGCGCAAAATGTACTTGAGATTCTATGGCGACATCCCGGAGGATGACCCCCCTCCGGAGATACGTCATAATAGACAACATGTGTTCAAAATGGTGAAAAGCATACAAATCGTCTATGGAAAGAAGAATCTAGATGGAACGATCAGAGATAGAAGCACACCTCCTATTGAAGGCGTACCTTTTAAGAAATAATCGATCTTCTTTCGATATCTGCCTTACTAGCCAGAATTGGCAGTCCCCCATGCAATTGATGCTATGCATGTGTAGAAGAATGTTTTCGAGAGTCTCATCGGTACCTTGATGGACACAACCAAGTCAAAGGATGGTCTGAAAGAGTGGAGGGACATGGAGCAGCTAAACATGATGCCAGAGCTTCACCTAGTACTTCAGGAGAATGGAAAATACAATCTGCCCATGGCTTGCTACAACCTAGACATAGAAGAGAGGAGAGCTTTACTCACATTCGTGAAGAATCTCAAAGTCCCCACTGGGTTTTCGGCGAACCCGAAAAGCTAGTGTCGTTGAAGGACATGTCATTTCACTACTGCAAGGCTCATGATTGTCATATGATGATTAGGGCTATCAAGCCAGAGTTCCTAAAGATGGCCATCGCCCGCATGTGCTACTTCTTTTCAAAGATCTCACAGAAGTCATTTCACAAGCAAGAGCTAAGTGACCTACATGATTTCATGGTGGAGACCCAAAATCAGCTTCAGATGTGTTTACCTCCTGCTTTTTTGATATAATGGTACATCTCATGTGTCACCTGATTCATCAGATAGAGGTTCTAGGCCCAAGCTACTTGCATGAAATGTGGGCTTACGAGCGGTTCATGTCAGTCCTAAGCCAATACGTGCATAATCGTGCATACCTAGAGGGTTCCATGATCGAGGGTTACACTACTGAAGAAGTCGTCGAGTGCTGTCAAGAATACCTACAAGTACAAAGAGGGATTGACAATCCTGATTCTCGTCACAAGGGTAGGCTGGCTGGGAAGGGCACTAGTGGTAGGAAAACATTCAGCGACTATGAATATAATGAAGTCAGTTAGACACATTATTATGTCTTGCAGAGTACAAAACTGATGCAACCGTATGTTGATGAACACATGGCTCTCATTATGGAGGAGAGGAACGGTCGTTCAGATGATTGGGTCATGAAACAGCACAGGCAACGCCTAACTTCCTGGTTGAAGGACCCGGACATATAGCCTAGAGAAAGTGAAGATTCTATTACCATCAGTAAATTGGCAAGGGGACCATCTTGGAATGCTTATGACATCAATGGGTATACATACTATACCCACACAATGGATAGTAAAAGTGTGAACCAAAATAGCGGCGTTCGAGTTGATGCAATCGATGGACATGGGCGAAAGGTCCCATTCTTTAGCATAATTGAAGATATATGGGAGCTTGACTATGGAGGGAATCTAAAGGTGGTCGTGTTTCGATATCGTTAGATGAAGCAACATCAAGTCAACGAGATCGGGTTGAGAGTCGTGGATCTCCATAATATAGGCTATGAAGATGACCCTTGGGTGATCGCTTCACGTGCTGCACAAGTTTTCTATATGCCTGACCCGCTAAGTAACCTCCATCTAAAGAAGAAGACTAAGTATGTGGTTACCTCTGGGAAACAACACATTATCGGAGTTGATGGCGTAGACGATGTTGGACCTCACAATGACTACGCTGAGATGCCGTTATTCACAGACTTTAGTAATAAGATCAGTGTAGTGGAAAAGAATCTACCCAAAGACATAATGCCATGGGAATGAAAAGGTGGCAAGGGAAAAGTTGTTGCAGTGGGGCCTAACTAGTTTGTTTAAGTGTGTGACTACATTTATGTATGTGTGTGAGACTTGTCAATTTTGAACTACACTTTGCTAATACTTTCTCAAATGCAAAAATGACAAATATAACAAATGTAGATCTTGATGAGTTGATCAAACTTGGTATTCATGACTTTTTCAGTTGAGACCATCTAGGGTTCCGAAAACTGGTTTAGAGCTGTCAAAATTTCAAATTTCAAAATTTGAATCGTTCAAACTTTGTCAAATGAGAAGTTGACCAAAACAATAAATGTAGATCTTGATGAGCTCAACAAACTTGGTATTCATGACTTGTCTATTTGAGACAATCTAGGGTTTCGAATACTGGTGTCAGAGTCATATTTTTTTTAAAAAATTTAAATTTTGACTTGGTCAAACTTGGTCAAATGAGACACTAAATGACCTCATATGAAAAACTTTTGAATACAAAGGTGTTAGAACTCATCAAGATTTACAATATTTGTATATGTCATTTTTGCATTTGAGAAAGTGTTAGTAAACACTAGTCACATTGTTTCAAAATTCAAGATTTGACTTAGTCAAACTTTGTTAAATGAGACACTAAATGACCTCAAATGAAAAAAATTTGAATACCAAGTTTGTAGAACTCATCAAGATCTACAGTTGGTACACAAGTCATTTTTGCATTTGAGAAAGTGTTAATAAACACTAATCACAAAATCTTAAATCTCACACAAACTTTGTGAAACTATATATGAGACTTGTCAATTTTGAACTACACTTTGCTAATACTTTCTCAAATGCAAAAATAACCAATATAACAAATGTAGATCTTGATGAGTTGATCAAACTTGGTGTTCATGACTTTTTCAGTTGAGACCATCTAGGGTTCCGAAAACTGGTTTAGAGCTGTCAAAATTTCAAAATTCAAAATTTGAATCGTTCAAACTTTGTCAAATGAAAAGTTGACCAAAACAACAAAAAATATATGTATGCACTTCCCTGTATTCATTGTTTTTTGATATTAAAAAATATCAAAAAATAAAAAATATTTTAAATTTTTTAATAAATAATTACCAAGCTTGTTTATTTATTTTTTGATATTTACCAAGCTTGTTTATTTATTTTTTTGATATTTACCAAGCTTGCTAATAAATATCTGTGGCACCACGGTTTTTGTGTCAAAAAATATTTACCAAGCTTGTTTATTTATTTTTTGATATTAAAAAAATAAAGAAAGCTCTCTAAGGGCGGGTCACTCAGCACTCGCCCTTAGTGATGGGTGGTGTTGTTTATATACTGGAGGCGGCGAAATCGGCTAAGTGTTGGGCGATTTCATTCTCAAAGACGCCGGCAGGCTGCCGCATCCTCCCCCTTCCTCACCCCTCCGCTGCCGCTTCCTTCCTCTCCCGACCCTGCCGCCGCCCCATCTTCCTCTGACCTCCGTCTTCGGCACCAGGTGGCTAGGGTTTTGTGCCACGACGGCTAGGGTGGTGCTGCGGCCACCGCCCGTCGCCCGGAGGGGACTCGAGCCGGCCTACGCCCGCTGCTTGGAGGCGAGACTCGAGAGAGGAAGGAGGCCTAGAGCCTTGAGGAGACCTGGTGTCGACCCACCGCGAGTGATAAGCCGACCCGCGAGGAGACTTGGAGCCTTGAGGAGAGCATCCTTGAGGCTGTGTTTGGCACCACCGAGTTCATCATGGTCGACTCGTATACTCCCCCATAGGTATCGTCCCCCGTCCTATCGCTTTACCCCTCTGTCTCAGTTTTCCCCACTCGCGGTCATGTAGTGTTTAGTCTCCGCACAAATTGTTCATCCCTCCCTGATCCATAACCAGTCGCTCTCATGCATTGTCACTTCAAATACCACTACCATTATACAATAGAGAATAGTTGTAACATCCCAGATTTTCGAACAACCAAAAATACAAACTTTTTAAAAAAAATTCCTACAAGTGTGTGAAGCATGTACTCTCTAGGTCTACCCAAGTCCAACCCGCTAACAAAACGTTGCACGCATATAGAATTGTTTGTAGGAGTGTGCCGGAGTTCTTTAGTTGGTTAGGGTTTTGTGTTGGAGTGCACACATCCGTAGCAAATCCCTTCTCGGATCCCCACCTGAAATTCTCCCAACTTCCATTTGAGTCCTTTCCAAGAATTCCTCTTTGAGATTTCCATCTCCAATCCTCTTTGAAAGTCATCTCAAATCGCTTTTGTTTCATCTCAACTTCTTGAGATATAATGGGAAAATCATCCTCCTCTGGAGCTCAAACCCTTTCAGAGTCACACTTGAAATATCCTTTCCAAATCCCTTTTTGATTCTCACCTTGAATCCTTTCCAAGTTTGTCTCCAACCTCATACAAGTCTCTTCTTGAATCCACTTTGAAATTTTCTCTCAACTCCTTTTGGGATTCTCTCTCGGGCTCACCGTTGAACGCGTCTCAAATAGCGTTTGAACTGGTCCCAAGTTCCCATGAATTTTCCCTTCTCCATCTCTTTTAAACTCTTCCCGATCTTTCTACGAATATTTCCCCAATTTCCTTTGGGAATTCCCGTCTCAGACTCCCCCTTGAATTTGATTCAAATCTCTTTTGATTTTATCTCCAAACCCCAAAACTCATAAAAGGAAAATCTTATTTCTTGTCCTCCTCCCAAATCAGCCGGCCCATCTTTCCTCCTTCCTCCTCGCTCTCACCGGTCCAACCTGCCAGCTCCCTTCTCAGCTCAGCAGGCCACCTAGCCTAGCTCGCCTCCTCCTGCTCCAAGCGACCCAGCTCACCTTGCTTGGCCCAGCATCACAGACGGCATCACCGCAGCCCGGCAAGACCAACCGCATGGCCCCCGCAGGCTCGTCCATGCCGCAGGCCCGTTAGCCCAGACGCCGTTCCTGTGGGCCAAAGTGGCAGCCGCGTCCCTCCAAACCCTAACACGCGCCCAGTGCGATGCACGCCGCCGCTGCCAGCACGCCCAGCGCCTACACCCGCGCTCTTGGCTTCCACGCCCTGCCACCCGATACGCGCCACGTACCCGTCTTGGTACGGAAGCCGAGCATCGCCGTCCACAGGAGCCGTGCAGCCAACCCTAGCACCTGCCGCGCGTATAAAAGCCATGGCCGCCACTGCTCCTCCATTTCCCATCCACCGCCGCCCTCTGTTTCTCCTCTCTCCACTGCTCCTCGCCACCGAGCCGCAACCGCGCTTTCGCCTCACCAAGCTACGACCGCGACGTCGCAGCCGAGCAGCGCCACCTCCATGACACAGTACCACAGTCCGCACCTCCATCGCCTCGTCGCGACGCGACGTCAAGCACACGCTTGTGCACCCCGCCGTTCCTGCTCCGTGGCTGCACCAGCGTCCACGCTATGACGTCACTGCGCACGGCTGCATCCACCCTGTGCCACCTTCCTTCCTCACTGGAACACGCCCCCACCTTGACGCCACTCATGCTCGCTGTCGTTGGGAGCTAGGAGCCGGAGCTACATGAACCACAACGTGCTGCTTCATCAGCACCCAGGGAGCACCTCCTTGCTGTGTGGTCATGCCTGACACCACCACAACCCTTCTGCACCTTGCTAGGTCCGCTGCCGACGATGAGCCACTAGGAGCAGAAGCCCCTTCTTTTCCTTCAATTTGATGCTGATCCACTGAGCCCGGCCTTGTGCCATGGTTTTCACCGCAGCAGAGAAGCTGCTGTCGGAGTCATGGCCATCGCCCCCTCCACCCTCGGTGGAACGGACAATAGCACCACCTTGCCGTGTCCATCCTTGTGTCCGGCCTTCGTGCCGTGGATCTTTCCCATGTAGGGAGGCTATGCCTCATTTCTCTTGGTGTGGATGCCCCGTTCTGCAACACTGGTGCTCCGTCGTCTCTCGGCCGCCTGCTGCCATGTTTTGGGACAAGCCGCAGCAGCCCTCCACATCCCCGCTTTCATTAAGGTCGACCCCTCGAACCTAGTCGACGCCGTACGTGACGTCGGCAAGACCCTTGCCTTTCTCTTCCATGTTCTCTTCATAGTTGTTAACATTGATCATCAATATCATTCATCTACATTGTTACTTGATCACCTATCAATACAAATGCATGTGCCATGTTTTTGTGCCAGTCTATCTATCTACCAATCTCTTGTGATGGCTATGGATGTGTGCTACTCCACATCATGTCGTGTGTGGTTGGTTGTCGAGTCGTGGTTTGTTGTTGTGCCTTGTGGTCCTTTGTGGGTTGTTCGTGTGTCTTCTATGGACCGTGCCTTTGAGCTGGTTGGGAAGAGTTGTGTTCGTCCATCTCGGTCATGGGTTTATCCCGCCGTGGCTGTGGTGCCGAGCATAACTCGTTCCCCTGTGTTTTGTTGTCTTTGTGGTGACATGATCGAGAGCTCCTACCTATGTCCCTTGGATGCGGTCACTATGGACTTGATGTTGTTAACGATGCGGTTCTCATCCGCACCATTCGAGCCCTGTGAGACCTAATCTAGTGGGATATGAGTTAGGGGATGACAATCGTGGTACCAGTGGGAGCCAACTCGTGTAGGTACAGCTTGTGGCCGCGGGTTCACCTTGCCATGACCATCAGGCTCTACCTCTCTTTCTCTCGTTCTTGTCCTAACCACCTTGTATGTTTGTACCACTTCTACCATGGCGTTCCTTCGGGTCTAGCGATGACAATCGCATCACTATGAGCCATAGGAATAGCCTTGTGCCGTTTAGTTGCACGGTTGTGGTGCCCTATGAGTTGGTCTGGATCGTGGATCGTGCCTCCTTTCATCCAACCTTCGTCCATTCCATGATGAGTTGGTCAAAGGAGTGCGGGTTCCATTCTTTCTTCCTCTTTTGTTCTCAATCCCCATCGATCTAGTAAGATGTGGATTGGGCTCTTCGCTAGTTTGGTGATTGTCGCTCTCTTGATTCCATTCCTCCGATTCCTATCCTTACAATGGCGAGTGGATTAAAGGAAGATGAATCTCGTGTCTCCTGCCATCTTTTGGCTCTTCCATGCTCGAGCCCTTGTATGCTTGTACCTTCTTCGACCACAGCGTTTCTATGGTTCTTGCGGTGACAACCGCACCGCTAAGAACCCTAGGGATGTCATAGTGCAATTAGTGCACCTAGGTTGTGGCACCCTACAAGTAGCTTAAGCACTCATCTTCTTTTGTGTGTCGCTCCTTTTCGATGCCTCGTCTTTTGCCGTAACGTGTCTATTGGGAGAAGTAGACCGCCTCTGCTCTTCTCTCCCCATCCCACCCTCTCTTGGTTCTCGTCAATTATAATGGCGTACGGATTGAGAGAGAATGGAGCTTCTCCTGCGTGTAGTCTTTTCGATTCTCGTCAGTCTCCATGACGCTCGGATCGAAGGTCATGAGCCGTGGTGTTTGCTTAGGATGAGCTAGAGCCTATGCCATTTCTATTAAGCCATATAGGTTGACACGATTGACCTAAGAAGTATTGGCTAGGCTAAGGCTTAAGCTTGTGCTTAGTAAACAACTACTCTTGTTCTTTGGCCTAGGGATCGGACATCTGCCGAGAGGGCTAAGTCGCTCTCTCTTTTATGTTCTTTTGGTGTAGTTGCTCCTTCTGTGCCTTGTTGCCTCTCATTTCGTGGTCTTCCTTGGTTTAGTGATCTAATTGCTCTTTCGCTTGTCGTGGTAATGAGGTTATTACGTCGCGGTTAGCGTGGATTGGATTAGAACCCGTTGGAGAAAGGGTGAGCGGATGGAGGGACCTTGGAGGAGAGCAACTACAAGTATGCTGAGGATCTTGGAGTTGACAGTAAACAGGTGTTCCACGTCCCATCCAACCTCGTAGAACCTATTAGACATGTTACATGTAGATGCTAGTGCTTTACTTTCTTACAATTGAACTGTGATAGGTTCACTACAAGAAATGTCTCGGTTTTTGATGAAATGTTGATGAAACGTGCGTCACAAACCATGCGTCTTATTCCATGGTTTGTGACGTTTATATGTTCATGTCACGTCGTTTATGACGAAACAAATGTCAGAGAACGTGAACATATAAACGTCATAAACGACGTGACATGAACATATAAACATCACAAACCATGGAATAAGACGCATGGTTTGTGACGCACGTTTCATCAAAATTTCGTCAAAAACCGAGACATTTCTTGTAGTGGTTGCATGGTAGACTGCTTGTAAGCCATTACCTTGTCGCAACCTATTCCCCTGCACACCCGCTGTTAGGCTAGACGCTCGCGCTCTACTTACTGCTTTACTTTCACTAAGTATTATATTTGTGATGTTATGCTTGCTGAAGGGATAACGTGAGTGGATAAGGCACGTGGTGCCGATAACTTGGTAAAATTGGATAATAAACTTGGGGAGATCTTGGCGTGCATCTTGGGTGTGTGGTGAGGGTTGAGTCAATCGGACAGGATCCTACGACGAGTCTTTGGGGCAAGTCTTGCCTGAGGGGTGCGACCTGGGCATCCCTCGTGAGAGGTACCTGTGGCGGGTACATGTATGAGGAGAATCGGGGTGTTGTTTATCCCTGATGGAGGTGTTGTCAAGGCACGGGGTGTTGGTTATCCCCTTGAGAAGATATCCTGTTCGGTTCCCCTAAGGACTGGTATGTCTTGAGAACCGGAACCATGGGACCTTTCGTGCACACCACTCGCTCCTGATGGGTGGGAGACGATTACCCGACTAACTAGAATGGTGCCACTACTACTAGGTTGGAAGGTGATAGTGTAGGGAGGTACGGGCATGGGGGCCCACACCCTCCTAAGACAGTGTAGTGACCTTGGGGGCCCAGTACTACGTCTCACAGTCTCAGCGTTTCGGTGGACTCCGGGGTGGCCTAGGGCTGAGTGGTAGGGTGGTACCGTACCGGTTGGGAGGCAGTTGGCATCAGCCTAGGCGGGGCACCACCGATGATGGTGATCTTGTGGATTTCCAGGTGTACACGCTCTGCAGAGTTGATCGATCTATACGTATAGCCGCATCCGCAGATATGGACATTCCTATGACCTACGCTTTACTTGATTAGTTAGAGGAGTCCCTTCTACCTTCCCCCGGGTTTCATGTTAGATTCCGGGTTTGGTCGTTGAGGCAAGGTACGAGCGGGAGTCGACCTTGCCGCCTAGAGAGAAAGTGAGATGAGATGTGTGCTTGGGATGGGAGAATGTGTGGATGAGATGGGTTAAAACTTGATGAACTATTATTACAAAATCTTGTTGAACTTGCATAGGAAACCTACAGCCATATATAGGCCTTTTCATCTACCTTTGCATTCCACTTACCACAAAGCATACACAAAAGCATAGGGTGGGAGATAGTGGCGAGTACAAATCGTACTGATAGATTTTGGATAGATTTGGATGAAATCTACGACGACCACGAGGACTTGGATTAGAAGTAGATGGTCTCGTGCCTACGCTCAAGTGTGGTTGAGAAGATGGAGTCTACGCTCGCTGACATTCGACGCCAACTCTGATGACTGCCGTGAAGGAGGAGCCTTCACCCGCCGATGCGCTACAACGACTCTGATGAAGATGTGTGTGCGTTTTCGCTAGATTAATCGA
Source organism: Saccharum spontaneum (assembly GCA_022457205.1). NCBI lineage: Eukaryota > Viridiplantae > Streptophyta > Magnoliopsida > Poales > Poaceae > Saccharum > Saccharum spontaneum. The sequence goes on along the minus strand of CM039596.1, from coordinate 15,556,860 downwards.
TGTAATAGATGTGTTAACCAGTGTTGTAAAGCCTTGTAACTTGTAACTCTACAATGTATGACTATGATGTCAGCTGATAATTGATAATGTGATGGATTGCTCTCGTGATCGACTACATTATAAATCGTATCTGTGGATTTTCCTTTCAAGGAAAATCGAGATCGTTTCAATAGTCTAATGAACATTTATGAAATAATTCAGTTTATTTAGATTTGTACTAAATCATAGGCCACCACATGAGGTTTAACTAACTGTTTTGAGATGTTTGGAGGTTTTATGAGCTGTTGTATTTCCACCAGATCAAAACTAAACCAATCAAGTACAGGCAGGAAAACTACAGCACCTCAGATATTCAATACCATTGAAGCCACCAACAGCATAAATCACACCATTTAGTGCTACGCCAGCTAGAGCAAAGCGCTGAAGCACAGTATGACAAAGTCAGTCAAGCTAAAGAGTTTAACATATTATGTGGAGATTTGTGTTAGAAGCAAATATTTTCCCAAAAAGGACAGTACATCAAATTGAAATGGAACCAGGAACTGTTTTTCTTCACTGCAATTACACAGTTTTCCATGAGTAAATGGTTATTATTTCCCAAGCTATTTGTGTCTTAGGCAAATTCATGCATGTTCTACTAAGTCTAGGTGCTTCAGTAATGTATGGGAAGAAAAGCTTTCACATTCTGAACAAAGGAATGGTAGAAACTGATACCTTTTCCAGCATAGGTTGATTCTTTATCCAATTTCCATGAGTAGATCAAACATCTCAACATCGTCTAGGGTCAAAGGATCTATTTTAGAATTCAATGTCTTAACTGTTCCCTTTAGTTCAACAATTCTTTTCAGTAACCTCTCATTCACCCCTTGTAAATGTTTGACTTCTTTGTTGGACCAAGCTTGCATTTTGAACATAAATTAGATTTAACCACCAAAACTTTTTTGCCAGCAAATGAGATGTTTTCCTATACTTTGGGCTTGCATCCCTTTTCTCTACTTCCATATTGAAAGAGTGAGGTTGAACAATCGATCATAGAGGATCCTAGCTGAAAGGTTGATTAGAAACTAAGCAGATGCGAGACTGATTTAGAAGCATAATGGAAAAATCTTTTCATTTCATCCTGCCTTGCTTCTTCCATTTCTTTCGGTAGCCGTGAACCAAAAACACTACAAGCATCTTATGGATTCCCTGTTAGTGCCACATAACAAATTTAGGCCATTCTAGAGTGCAAAATTTAGCTATTCCAATCCTACACACATGTAGTCTACTATCATGATTATAATAATATACAAAAATTTACTCAACATAATGTCGCTTGCTTTATTCTCTTGGTTCCTACATTGTCATGCTAAGTTATCAACACATCTATTCAAAGTGCAATTTCTGGTTTATTTTTTTTTTTGCATATAACATTTCCATAAATTTAAGATTGCATGGTTCAGTAGAACAGATGCAAGGCTTCTCATGAGGTTATAGCATAAAGAAGAGACCTGCTTCTTCTCCATCACCTCTATTCGTCCAGATAACTCTTTAACTACATCAATCATCTGCAAACAGAATTAGTGTGAGAAATTTTGCAATAGATAGACTAGAACTAAGCATGTTAGCTAGACTGAATGGACTGAAGCATGAAACAAGGATGATAAGATGGAATGCAGTTCAAAGTTACAACC